>PVJI01019585.1:0-30727 GCA_004026765.1 Micronycteris hirsuta | reverse complement strand
TCTGCCAAGACTGTTTCATAACTCTCCCTAGAAAGAGCCTGCAGACAAGAGCAGAAAAGGGGTTATGCAGTTCATTGAGAGCAGGGGCTCCGCCATGCAAATGGTAAAGCGGTGAAGAATTCTATGGGAGCTTTGCAATCAGGGTTGAACTCACCATGAAGTGAAGGCTCTGTAAGGGAACAAATTGACCACAGTGAACGACTTCTGGAAATTTCCCCTTCTGTGCCCACCCCCCACCCCGTGTCTCCTCTGATACAGTCCAAAGCTAACAGTTGGTTTTCTCCCATGATTTGCCACAGTTAGGGAAGTATCATGTTTGGTTGTATCCAGTAAAAAAAAAGAAAGAAAGAATAAAACTCTTTGGCCCTATACTTGGGCCAGTTCTTAACTTGGTTTTACTATGGAACATTGTGCCGATTCCTAAGTCTTCAACAGATTGTCTGTGGAAGAGAGAAGACAGAGGGCCCCTCACTTTCCCCACCAAGAACCACACCCTCCATCCCAAAGTAAGAGAGTCTGCTGGTTTACCAGTGTATGTCTCCTGGGCCCACTCACTGAACGGTCATGAACAGGATGCCCGGCATCCTGCACGTCCTTTGGCTCCACTTGGCTCCACTTGGGGAGGGTCATAAGAACTTAGGGAGCTCTGCTGGAAAAGGAAGCTCATGTCTGGATTCTGATGGAAGTCTGGGTCCTGCCAGACCCTAACCAGGGTAGGAAAGGACTTGTTAGGAGGAGCACACGAAGACTGGAGGTCCAATGGACTGGGAAGCACTGACAAATGTTGTGTCTGTGTCTAAATGTAAGAAGTGAATTTCAAGAGCACCTGAGGGACCTGAAAGACTCCAGAAAGTCCAGGATTAACAGCAGACACAACCACAAGTATTAGCTGGGATAGCATACGTCCCACAGGCTGCCATGTGCCTGGGCAAGTAGAAACGTCAGGAGCAGCCATGGGTAGGACCACTGAGGCATGATCAAAGCTGTGGCTCTTTTCTCCTTGAAGTTCAGGAAAGCAGGGAAAACAAGAACCGTCTCTGGCTAAAGAGCACAGTCCAGGTTTCTTAGTGACTACAGCCCTGGAGTCAGGGGAGGTATGCGACCAAGTGAGACTAGGAAGGCCAGGAAGACAGCTAGACACACTGACTGGAGCAAACAGCATTTCTAGTTTAAAAGTCCAGACGCACGGCTTGGCTGACGGGGTGGTAGTGAAAGAGAGGGCAGGGGTGTGGGAGGGGGCGTCTGACCCAAACAAGCTTTGTTTGTGATGGAACAAAATACAGGGTGGGGCCAGAGTGGTTTCACAGTTGTTCACATGGGAAATAATGCAATAATTAATAGATAATAATCCAAGAGTAAACTCTATTTCCCATACTTACCACTGTGAACCTGCTTTTGCACACCCCGCCCCAATATAAATTTCAGCATGTGAAGTGCTGAACCAACCTGGTGGTTAAAGAGCCTCCTCAGGATGAAGTTAGAAATTAAGTCGGAAAGGGGCCTGGAACGTAACCAGCCCTGGTTCCCTTATGTAGCTCTGACACGGCCTTACGCCGACGGCACAGAGAGGGAGGCAGTGTAAAGACGAATGTTCTCAGAGCACCCTGGTTGACAGAGCAGGAGGAAAAGAGTTTGGCTAGATTAGCACAAAGATAAATGAGTATAAATTATGTGTTGGGTAGTTTATCAGTTTGAGTGGGAGAATTAATCTGCAATGTGTGTGTCTGTGGCTGTGTGTGGATATATAACTCAGAAATGGCAGTGAGGCAGCATTAAGGTTGAGAAATGGTGCAATTAAAAGAGTCAAGAATCACCTCTGTGAAGGCTCCTGCATCATCATTAATTCAGCCACATTACCTTCCACAAACATTGCACAAGGTCCCGTCAGCAGCCGCCGACCACTCATGGAGGAGGACCGGCTGCCAGCCTCGTCTCTGAGGCTCCTTGGGGAAATTAATGATTTTCCTACTTGACCAGCCTTTAAGTTAACCGAGTCCTGCCCAGGCCTGCTGTAATTGTTTGTATGCTATAACCCTGGATGAGTCGACAAAGGGAAATTTAGACGGTCATCAGCTGCCCAGTGTGGCCAAGGCTTCTGTGGCCATAGGCCTGCGATTCAGCGTTTATAAAAGCTCCCTGGCGACACTGTGGTCCCCCACAAGACCCCTGCCGGCCCTGGGGACGCCTTTGTTGAGAAGGGAGGATCTAGATGCTGTTCATCAGAAACATGGGCAGTTGGCAGCTCTCACGGCCACTCCAGACCTCCTGAACTTGTCTGCATTCGAAAGAGACCCCCGGATGATTTACGGGCATGTTCGTGTTTGAGAAGCGCTGCCTCAGAGAATTCCCTTGGTTCCCTTAGGAAGACCCGGACACCCCTGAAATGATGTGCAACTCGCATGAGAGTTTGGGGCACAGAGGGCATTTCCATCTTTGAAGCCTGCCACTCACTCCTCCTTCCTTCTAGGTGCTCAACCGAAGGAGAGACAATAGAGGAAAAATTGTCCAACAGGACACTCAATACAGAAGAAAAAAGCTATAAGCCAGAACCTCTGGTTCTGGAGCCAGCATCCGATACTTCCAAATGCAGTTTCTCTGGTAGTACACAAGCCCAGAAAGTCCGGCACACAAGTCCTCCTCTTATAGAAATGCCTGGTTCTATGGGGCAACCAAGCTTTCGTGTTCCATTGGCCACATGAGCAAGGACAGCTGGTCAGCCTCATCCTCCCAGGGGCAGCTGGAGATGCTGGAACAAACACATAGGTCCTGGCTAGCCTGCCAAGAAAGGCCGGTGGGGCCTTACACGGGCCTGACTCCCAGGGACAGGGCTAGAGGGGCGAGGGTGGGGCAGGGAACCTACCTTGATCCAGTTTCCTGTTTTTATAGTAATTAAACACGTCCACAGAATGGGGGGCAGTCATATTAGCAATGACTCCTGCCTTTGTGAGGAGCCTATAGGTGGGATTGGCAAGGAGGCAAAGCTCCTGCACCCAGTCATACTCAAGGTGGATAGAGGGAGCAGAAGTCTACGTTCCCGTGGAGGGAAAAACAACTGAGAGAGGTTTCCACTGCAAAAATGGGGAGTCTATGGTCCCACAGGGATCCATTCGGGAGAAAGTTTAAGATGTTCTAGTCTGGAAGAGGCACCAGGGCCTTGAAGGTTGCCCTCAGTCAGCTTAGGCTGCTGGTGGGTGCGCAGACTCCTGAGCAGAGATGCCCCACCGGTTCAGTGTGCAATGAGTTAAGGGCGGCAGCCTCCACCAGAAGTGGAGTTCACCCCTGTAACATGCCGCCTTCTCTGCCGCCCCCTGGCAGCTTCCCACAGGGCTGCTCTCCCCTCTGCCCCTGGCGGATTCCGCGCCTTGCCCCGCCCCGGGCCCAGGGCTTAAGCTCCCTCCCCGGCAGAATCCCCGCTGATTGTTCCAGGGCAGTGGGGATACCAGCTTGTAATCAGAAAGTGTTCTATTTATTTAAGCCTGATTTTTTTTTATGTAAATTGTCAGAAGAGATTTTAAAAGAAAAGTGGCTCAGTTCCCAAGGCTCTAGAAATTTGTTCTGTTTTCTCATTCTAAATAAATATTTGTTCTACCATTTAAATCTCTCTCCCTCCCTCCCTCTCTTTCTCTCTCTCTCTCCTCCCCCTTCTCTTCTCTCCCTCCCTCTCTCTCTCTCTCTCTCAAAAGCCTAGTTGTTCATTTCTCACATTCTAAGTACTCCTCCATGACACATCCCTGGCCGGAGACTTTCTGCCATAGCCCTTAACCACCAGCAGTTGCAGCCAGCCACCTCCCCGGGGTCGCCGTCTCCGCGGATTTCACAGAGGCCTGCCCGTTGCCCGGGCGTCTTGTCCTCCACCCTGGAGCGTCTGGCGTTCGAACCGGAGGGGGCGCACCGATGTGACACCCACGGGCGCGGCGAGGTCTCAGCCTGGGGCCTCCTCGGGAAGGCCGCGCCAGGCCGTCGCGGAGCAGCTGGGTCTCCGGCATCTCCTGGGAAGCAGAAGCCACTCCCACTGCACCTCCAGCAGCGAGGCCTCCCTGGCCTGGGCCTTCGTTAGGAGTGGAGCTTCTGCCTTTGAGCCACTCCGCATGGCAGGGAGTTTTTCTCTTTTTTTAAAAAGGAGGCCCCAAATTATATAAGCCTGAGCACCACCCCACCCCCAGTCCTACATCTGCACTCTACCATGCCGCAAATGAGAAAATAAAAAGTGGTCTCTTCGCCACAAAAATATGAGGAGTTTGGCTCCCGATGCCCCTGTCCCCCATTTTGTTTAAAACAAACCAACAAAAAACAAACAAACAAAAAAAATGAGCGTTTTAAAAAGCGCCACTGCTTCTCAGTCACAAGAAGGATGGAAGCCAACCCTGTCCTTAAGGGGCTCCCAGCAGACTCTCCTAGAAGCAACGCAGGTTCCTGCCACACCCTTGGAAAACATCTAATTAAAAACACTTAGGAGAAAAAATCAGTGCTGTCCTCTTCACATTGCTGATGCTTGGAATGCCTCGTGTTTGTTCTCCGCTCTATGGTTCACCAGTGAGTCTTCCCCACCTCTGTCTGAAGACCCATCTTCCTGGGCTTCACATCACACCCTATCTTCAAGAAATGGGGATGAGCAACAGGCCAGGACTCGGGCAGGGCAGTCAGCCCAGGACCCCCACCACCCAGCCGTCCACATCACAGAGGGAGGGAGGGAGAAATTGCCTTCACTTGGCTGTTTGAGGGAAACTCAGATGGATAAAGGTCATTTGGGTCAAAGGCCCAAACCAGGGTTCAATCCACAGAATGGGTTGTTGTCATTGCCAGAATTTACCCCCTGGGATTTAATAATGCACTGAATTTAAGCAGGAAATCGGCATTTACATCCCAGCTCATCGCAGACCTGTCTCTCTCTCTCTCTCTCTCCCTCCCATCTCTTGTCTCTTCTCTCTCATCTGTCTCTGTCTCTGTCATCTACCTGTCTATATTCACTGTAACTAATTGCACAACATTGATGTGAAGATTAAGTGAGATTATGTACGTGGAGACTTTATAAATGCCAAAGGTCTCATAGTTATAGATATAACATTCCTCACAATTCTGGGCCTTCCTCTATGACAAAGCAATCTTGGTAGAGAGATTGTGAGGCGTTACTTTGGTTGTGTTTTTTCCACTTAACACCCTAATACTTCTCCGCCCCCTGCAATCACCACACTATTATCCATGTCCATGACATGGATAGGTTTTTCTTTCATACTTCACCATTCAGTCAGCTAGACATTCCATGTAGTTGGGTCAGAAGAAGATTGACAAACTGGTAGTCTTGCTCTTGGGATTTGAAATGTGAGGTGTCAGGAGGAAGGGGAGCAATGTGGGAGTTCCAGCGATATATTTTGTATGGACTGTGTCAAAGCAAGGATCCTCTCTCCCTTGCCCCCAACCCCAGACTAGGAAAGGAAAGAGATAAGGTAGAGTCTGGATAAAACCAGAGGGACCAGGATAAAAAATGTGGAGTCAAAGGAAGGAGTCACAAACCTCCACCCCATGTCATAGAGACAGCTCTGAATGTTGCCAGGACTCAGACACAAGGCGGGAGCCCCTGCAGACCTCCCAGTCTCCATCTGTACGAACATCAGGATGAAACGCCACTGCTGCTCCTCATTTTGACGCCGTCCAGGAGGTCCAACCGACAATGTGATGACCGTCCTGCAGAAGTGACACCTGCTATGCCTGATACATATATTTGTTGGCTGCCATCCAACTTATTCCACATGGAAGGCCCTTCTTTGAACATCACATTGTAAAGACACTGACTCAGAGGAGGGGCATAGACATACAAATGCGGTTAACGGGGACATGGAAAGGCATGCCTCAGCCATACTTCATATAGCAGCAGGAGATCTTCCTTGGAGCAAATAAAATCGTAAGACAAGCACTACCACCTCACTGCATCGGGAAAAGAAATCAGAAACCCCCCACCCCAAAGAATGGAGTCCCGGAGAAATGCAAATGCCCAGGGCAGCAACAGCATGGATTGTCCTCACAACAGGAATGAGTATGATTGATGCCTGCTCCCTGTATCTTTTTGAAGAACAGAGAAAATTTTTCATCTTATTCCGTTTTTTTTTTTCAGATACAGCATATGGCATGTGCCACAACCATTTCTGATCCATCCATTCTCAACACCTCTACCACTAACAACTCTTTTTAAAATAGATACATCTTCAAGGTGGAGTTGACAGGACTTGCTAATGGGCTGTGTAGAAAAGGTGTGGGAAAGGCAGGAGCCAAGAATGGCTTCGAGCATTTTGGCCTCAGCTACTAGCAAATGGTGATGACGAAAGTCTCTGGAGGTGAGAGGGGAGAGACCTGAGGTCCACTCACATTTAGAGATCTGGGAAAACATGAAGCGCCAGTAAAGGAGTTCATGGCAAGGTGGGAAGTAAATGGAGAGACGTTACTGTCTCAGGAGCCATGAGAATAGGGAGTTCCAGAAGGAGGAATCACACAACTGTGCCGAATTCTGCCGAAGAGATGCCAAAGGTCGGAATTGTTCCTGTGCCTCCCAGGCACATACAAGCTCACCGAGGGCCAGGCCTTCCCATCGTATCTTGCTCTGTCCAAAATAGTGCCATTCCTGCCCTTTTGTTGTAAGGAGCACCAGGGAGGCAGATGTACAAAGTCCAAAGGGCCCAGCAGCAACCTGAGACTCAGATGGATGCTAGTCCCTGCTGGTGACACTGGCAACCTTTGATTGAAAGTGGGTGCCCTGCTCAGCACTGTGCCAGGTGTGTAACAAATTATGGCCTATTTAGTATTCACAGCACCTCTATGTGGTACTTGTATTATGTCCATTTTACAGAGTGCCAGCCAATACCGGAGACTCATCCTTGCTATGTTGAGAGGGGCAGAGGCTCCAGGACTTAGATTCTGGCTTTCTTTGGGAGATAGAGCAGATCTGGGGGCTCAAGATAAGTTCTCTAATCCCATTCTGCTCTTTCACAGAGCTCTGCCTCGGGGTGTTGGGCGCTAAGAAGTTCTTTGTTCCCCATAAAGCTTCTCTTTGTGTGTACCTCTTTTGGGGAGGAGGTGATGGATCACAAGGTCACAATTTGGGCAATGCAGAGACTGTTTGCCACAACAACAACGAAACCTACTCTTGATCTAACAATGTGCTCTTCAGAGATGGGTGAAGGCATCACAGAGGAGTTGGCATTGGAGCTGCATCTTGAAGGATGAATAGAAATCTTACAAGCAGCTGTGGGTACTTATTTCTCAGGTTTCCTGAGAGGTGGGAAGGGGAGTACTTGGGGTAAGGTTGCCCGGGGAGCAGGGAGCTTTCCTACAGCCACAGAGGTGGACCCTGTTTCTTCAATGCTCTCATCATGTAATTTGAGTTGTCTAAGTGATGGATGGGCTGGGAGGGCTGTTTCTCTATGGGTAAGGGATTCTGAGTCTGCTGGATCGGCATGTTTTTGGCAGGCTGTCTGTCTTGATTTGTTGCTTTGAAGGGCCATTGCTCAGAAGGTCTTTGTTATCAGCAAAGCCTGAAGCTCCAGGATCATGTCTGTTTGTGTGTTCTAGAAAGCATGCTATGCCAGGCTTGAAGCTTTGTTATCTTTATTATCCAGCCTTTAGTAACTCCAGACTTGGAGGAGGGGCGGATCTAGTTGATGGCTGAGCGACTATGTTTGATGTGTTGGAGATTCTGAGATGGGTTGGAATCTTTAGGTTCACTGCTAGGGACTTGATGAGCAAGCCTATGAACTAAGGTGGAGAATAAAACATTTGATACATACAATAATAATGGCAAGTAAGATTGCCATTATTATATGACATCCATGCATTCAACTACTAATGCATCAAACACTTACTGAGCTTCCATCTTATTTCAGGTGCTGGGCGGAGATAAAAATATCACCTACTTTCCTCAGGAGTAAACCAATGAACACAGTAGTGTGTGGACATGCCATGTCAGAGGGAAACTCAGGGTACCTTTGGAGCATGGAACCTAGGATGGGGTATAGCGTGGTGGAGTCAAAGAAGACAGCCTCTAAGCCCTAAATGGGCAACCAGATAAGACTGTCATAAGGACCCAATGATTACTTCAAGGATGCATAAACATTGTGTAAACAGTGAAAACAGACAAAAGACAAAAATGGAATTGTTTTTATTGTTACTCTCTGGCTACTCAACACAACAGAGTCCTTCACACAATAGCGTTGCCTAGAGATTTGATTGAGATTACCTGTGCCTCTTAACCTCAGCACCTAGCATTTCCCCAGATCATTTCTCCTTTCTAGAATGCTTTTTCCCCCAACCTAAAACCACATATTTCTCAATAGTGGCCCTGATCTAACTTCACATAGGAGCCTTTTTGAATGTATTGCACATAAAGGCTCCCTCCCCTCTCCACAATGGATCCAAGTGACTCCACCTTTGCACCACACCACCAGCAGGGAGGGTGGGCTGCTCTCATTTCTTCTGGTCTCAAACCCCAGATGGTTCAGATGCCTGCTACAATTAACATGACTTTCAAATGTTCCCACTGTTGTCCTCAGTTTGTTTTGTGAATGAAAATCTCGTCTTTCCCACTATGTTATAAGCCATTCAAGGGTCGGGCCAACGCCCTCGGATACTTTTCTTTGCTCTATGTTGACTGGAATTGTAAAAAACACTGACTGTTTTTCATCACTTTATCAGCGAGGCTGATAGAAATGAGGCTGTTAATTTCATCTTTGGGACTTCATTTGCAATTAAATGGATGGTGATGCCTTGGTTATGGCTTAATTAATAAATCCAGTAAACAGGAATTAAGGATCTATGATGAGTCAGACACTGTGCTGAGCACTGGCTCCGCAGAGATGAATGGCAGGTCTCAGCTTTCAAAAAGTTCATTGTCTAGTAACAGATGAGCCTGTGCAAATAGATATTTATAATACCGGGGATAATTGCTGGAGGATAGGTTTGTTTAAAGGACTGTGAAAACCCAAAGGAGGGAGCAAGAAACTGTGCTCGCTGACATGATGGATCATCTTGGTTTTGAAGGATGCAAATAACATTTTCAAAAAGGCAGGGGAAACCATTTCATGCAGAAGTAATAGGAAGTGCAAAGACAGAGAAGCACCATGAGACAGGAAGCCATACCTGAGGGATCTGAGCATCTCTTTGTGTGGGATGTGAGCAATGTGGTGAGGAATGGTGTCCGAATATGAGACCCTTCTGTACCACCTCAAGAATTTGGACTTTATGAAGTACTCGTAGAGAGTCAAATATTTTTAACACATGGCTGGGGGGGAATGGGGGAGCACGATCCTATTTGCCTTCTAAGAAAACACCCTTTGATCTATTTCTGCCTGTGTGTCAGGAAGGGCTCCATAGAGGCCAAGCAAGGCTTAAGGATCAGATGGATTGAGGAAGAGCAGCTGATGGCAGAGACCAGTTTAAAAAGCAGTCCTAAATAATGCCCCGATGTATGAGCTTACTCAGGCAGTGAAGAGTAACTATGTGAGGAGGGATGGAAGAAAGAGGGAACCATCAACAAAGAAAGAGGGATGGTTTTACTGGCTTTTTAAAAAACCTTTTTTATAAAAACAAAACAGTATTTTAAACATCTAAGTATGAATAATAATTAGATCAGTTATGATACAAGCAAAACACAGTTTCGAGAGTAAATGGATAGGTACAGATTAATATTTTTTCTTGTATGTGTAACCGTAATAGATCACTGCACAATTTAACCTGCATGTGTAGAATCAATCCAGATGAAAAACGCTCTTGCACTGAAACCTGAGGTTTGTTCACAGTTCTTCGATTGTGTCCCAAGTCCCGCTAGACAGCTTCCCTTCCCTCTTGGGTAGCCTCTCCACAGCAATGCTGACAATGAGCCCTCCACTTCTCCACTGTTGCTGGAAATGAGATAGATGGAGCCCTAAGTATAAAGCATGTTGAGAGGTTCCACAGGGGGCAGTACCCCATTTAAGTCACCAGAATCAAAATCTCACCCTCAGTCTTACAGATCCCCAAATCCAATTTCCTCTGTGTCCCAAAGTTAATTGAGTTCAGAAAGGCTGAGCTCACAAAGTTTCGCCAACTCATTAATTTACCCAAAGAAACGTATCTGCTAAAGGGAACGCTTTCTCATGTCTTCTAGCCCAGCAAGCACTTTTACTCCATTTCTACATTTCTACAAGAAGCCAGATTACAACTTGAAAGTTGGATGGTGAGCAAGGGACCCCAGCAATGGGGGACAGACGTGTGCATGGATACTTGGTGCTGCTGGGTGTGGTTGTCTGATGCCTCCACATCCTCAAAGGAGATTTCCTACCCATTTACTCAGGCAGCCCTGTCTCCTGGAGGCAATTCACCCTGGTTGTTGACAAAGCATTTAGGAGAAAATATCATCTGAGATGCTCATATTACTTACCATAGAAACTGAAAAGTAATAGGCAATAGCAAGCCTCAGAATTAAATCTGATTGAATTGGTCTACAGTTTCAAGAGAAATTATTTCAGTGACAGATTTATTAAGCATTTAGCTAACATATGTCTGGCATGTTCTAAGTGCCAGGCATCATGCTACATCAACAGACGAGACAAGGACTCTGCTGTCTGGAGGCTCAGAATTCAGTGTGAAGCAGACACGTTGGCTCGCTATTGCAGTGCAGGGTAACAATGTTTGCTGGAACCAAGGCTTGTTCTAGGTGTGACGGGCATGTGACAAAGGGCCCTGGTCCTGCCTGGGGCTCAAGAAAAGCAGCACAAAGGCCAAGAAGCTGAAGCTGACCCTCCTTAACAATTTAAAAATGCATTTTTCTAACTATATATTACCAATAATACAATCGTATAGAGAACCACTGTTAGCTTTGTGCTATGTTGCTTTTAAACTCTATATGTTAAGATTCACATGTATAAATCTGGAATAGTATAGTACCATTCTACCTTCACTGAGTGTGATAACAGGAGTCATTCCCATGCAATGTAATAAAAGTACATTAAAAATAAGGATGAGGAGAGAGTCTTAAAAGCAGCAAGATAAAAAGAGACAGTTACCTATAAAGGAGTTCCCATAAGCCTATCAGCTGATTTCTCACAAGAAAACTTGCAGACAAGAAGGGGCTGGACCCCGGCTGGTGTAGCTCAGCGGATTGAGCGTGGGCTGGGAACCAGAGGGTCCCGGTTCGATTCCCAGTCAGGGCACATGCCTCGGTTGCAGGCCAGGTCCCCAGTGAGGGCCGTGTGAGGAGCAACCATACATTGCTGTTTCTCTCCCTTCCTGTCTCTCTAAAAATAAATAAATAAAATCTTTAAAAAAAAATTTGAACACTAAAATTGTTTAAAAAAAAAAAAAGAAGGGGCTGGAAAGAAGTATTCGAAGTCATGAAAAGCAAGATTTATCTATATAGCAAAGCTATCATTTAGAATGGAAGGGCAAATAAAGTGCTTCCCAATTAAGGTCAAGTTAAAGGAGTTCATCTTCACCAAGCCCTTATTATATGAAATGTTAAAAGGACTTACCTAAGAAAAAGAAGAAGATCAAAAATATGAACAGTAAAATGACAACAAATTCACAACTATCAACAACCAAACCTAAAAGAACAAAAACAAAAATGAACTGAGCAAACAAGTAGAACAGGAACAGATTCACAGAAATAGAGATCACATGGAGGGTTATCAGTGGGAAGGGGTATTGGGAAGAATGGAGGAAAATGTACAGGGAATAAGAAACATAAATTGTAGGTACTAAATAGACAGGGGAAGGTTAAGAACAGTATGGGAAATGGAGAAGCCAAATAACTTATATGTATGACCCGTGGACATGAACTAAGGTGGGGGAATGATGGTGGGAGGGGGTGTACAGGGCAGAGGGGAATAAAGGGGAGAAAAATGTGACAACTGTAATAGCTCAATCAATAAAATATATTCAAAAATTAATGCTTGGTTATTCCACCATCTGGCTATATTGTAATTTATTTAACCAAAGCTTGTTGCTGAACCATTAGATTATTTCAATTATTCAATGTATTAAATAAAGCCATAACCGAGAGGACCTTATAGATATGTGTAAAATTCTCTCACTTTGCAAATGAGGGAATTGGTTTCCAGTGAATTTAAGTGGTTTCCCCCAAATCATACAGATAGATTATGCAAGAGCACTCCTGGTGAAGTACATTTTGGAAAGAAGGAAGAGAGGCAGGTTATCTGAGATTTGACAGAAACAGAAGGCACCGGACAGATGCCACGGGCAGGCAGAGGAGAGGACTCCACAGTGGAGAGAACAGGGAAATGACAGGGTCTGGTGGCGCCAGTGCCCGTCCAGGGCTCGGACACTGGCCTCTCAACATGCAGGGGTGTGAGTGGGGGCCATTCACCAAGACAGCTTGACAGCATGTGCTCAGAGCCTAGAGAAAACCCTTGAACATCATGACCCTGTAGTCCACTGAGGAATCTGTCCTAGGGAGTGGGCAGGCACATGGGTGGTCGTTGTTTATAGCACCAAAAAGAGAAACAGAATCAATAGGATTGATAGATATTTAGGTAAATAGATAGATGAGAGATAAAATATAGACAGAGGTTTTTTGTATTACATATTAAATCTCTTTATATATTACATATTATATATCTTGTATAACATATAAAGAGATTTATTATAAGGAATTGGCTCCCATAGTTATAGAAGCTAAGTGTCACAACCTTCTGTCTGCAAGCTGGACACTCAGGAAAGTCAATGGTGTAGTCCTGAGGACAAGAGGGACAACGTCTAAGCCCTGGTCCTAGGGCAGGAGACCGATGTTCCTGCTCAAGCTGTCAGGCACAGACCGCAGATTCCCCCTTCCCCCACCGTTTTGTTTTTTCAGGCCCTCAGCTAATCTGACACTGCCTATTCCCACTGGGGAAGCAATCTGCTTTACTCAGTGAGACAGAAAAATTGCCCAGTCCCCCACCCCCGGAAGTAGAAAAAAGTCTGTCTTTCTGTGTCTCTTCTCTACTCGCCTTACAGAACACCCACAGCATTCTGGTCACCTCGTCTGTGGGTTCTTCTCCACACCAAGCAGTCCTCCACAACACCAGCTGGGGCCCGACTGCGCAGCTCAGTTCTGACACTGTCTACCTGGAGAGAGCAGCACATCCCCGCGGTAAGAGCTCAGTCCCGCCAAACTGCTCCCACCGCCCCGCCCCCATCAGATGACAAGCGCAAGTTGTCCCCTGTGCTTCTGACCAATGGGCTACAAATTAGAGGTTCCCACAGCCCCCTCCTTGGGGTCACTGGTTTGCTGGAGCAGCTCACAGAACTCAGGGAAACACCACAGATGCAGACCAGTTTATTAAAGGGTAGGATAGAGAATAAACAGGTGAACATTGGGATAAAGAGATATATAGGGGAAGACCTGAGAGGGGCTCAATGCAGGGGCCTCTCTTCCCTCCGAGTTGGGGTGCATCACCCTTCCAGCGTTCCCTAGTCTGAAAGCCCCTCCCACCTCCTACAATCAGAATTTTATGGAGACTTCTTCACGTAGATGTAATCAATGATTTACTTCTCTGTTTTCGGTCCTTCTCCCTTCCCCCTTCTCCCCTCTCCGCTCTCCCCTCTCTGGAGGATGAGACTGGGGCTGAAAATTCCAATGTATTAATCATGGCTTGGCCTTTCTGGTGACAGCCCCCCATCCAGAGGCCACCAGCAGTCACCTCATAGGGACAAGAAATGGTCACCCATCCCCACGCTCTCAGCCATTTTCAAGAGCTCTGTGCCAGGAGTCAGGAATGGAAACCGATATTTATTTATACTTATTATTCTTTTCTATTATTTCACACCCAGTCTACTGATTTCAATACTAATCTCTCCCAGAAACACCCTTACCGACATATCCAGAAATCATGTTTAGCCGCATGTTTGGGTTCACCACGGTCAAGTAAAGCTGACACGTAAAATTAAGCCTCACAGCATTCAGTGTCGGGAAAGGTGGAGTGACTGAGCCATGTTCTGTGATGGCCTCTTTCTTCTTTTCCACGTTCTGCTTTCTCTGGGTCGGCGGGCTCCTCCCCATCTCTGCACATATCCTCGGGGCCTCACGCACACTTTACCTGGCAGTCTGTAGTTGTGCCGCTCAGCTTAGTCTCTGCCGTGAGCCTTGCACACACGCACTGTCCTCCTTTCCCTCATCCCTTCTAGTGAGGTCTCAGCAGAAAGCAGAGGTAAAGCACATGTGATCGATTGATTCTGCAATACTTAATGGAAAGGGCATTGCTTTTATGTATGTAAAAAAACAGTTAATAGTAATAAAAATAATCATACTCTTTAACTCAGGAATCCCACTTAAGATAAGTAATGATTTTTTAAAAAACAGGAAGAGTTAAAACCATGAATGTTACCACAGTGTAAAACTGGTAACAACTCAAAGTCCAAGAGTATGTGATTAGTCATTTAAAATAGAGTGAATTCAAATAAGGTAGTATTGAGTAACTTTTAAAAAGTTTAGGTGATAAGACTAGTACCAAACTTGGAGAAATTCTTGTTAAAATTTTAAGTAAAAAGGCTGGTTACAACTGTGCAAAAATATATAAGCACAGGAAAAATTGAGAATAAAGATAAATTATAGGAATTGTATAAGAGCAGTGATATTTCATGTGATGTTTGCTTCTGTTCTAAAGGTTTTCCATAACATTGAAATGTAGGTTTTGCTTTAAAAATAAAAAACACCACTCCCAGCACTCGGTGTCACCTGGTTATTTTAGTGTATTGTATCATTATATAAATGCCTTTGAACATGGTCGCCGAACAAGCCCAGCACCCACAGCTGGCCCGTTGCTCTGTGGTGAGAGCATTTCCCACCTGCAGGCAGCGGGGCGCACCGGAGACCGAGCTGGCAGACAATGTGGGTTTGTGCCTGTGAGTCGGTTATGTCAGAATGCCTCGTATTTCGCACCTGTCTGCCTCCTGGTACCGAGAGACACACAGTTTCTTCCTGTGACGCTTGCTCAAAGCTTTTGTTTTTTTGTTGTTTTCTAAATATGGATTTCATCCTGAAATGTGGAGCTTCTCATTACCCAGACAGAGGACACCAGTAAACTCTGCTTTGCATGTGAACTGAAGGAGAAATGCCATTCTTGTTGTTGTGTTTCATTCCAGCGTCTGCTTCCCACCATGTGGTTGTACAGAGCACACAGGGTCTGGATCCCGCGATGCCCATGCATGTGAGAAGCAGCTCTAGCTGATGCTCTGATAGTGGCTCTGAGCATGGGACAGTCTGAAAGCCAGCACTCCAAGCCCAGCTATCCAGCAGAAGACCACGTGGCTCAGTCTTGAACACCTCAAATGGAAATGGAAAAGACTGTAAAAGTTCTCTAATCCTACTTCCTGCACTTTGCACAAATCCTCCCATCCCCATGTCCCCATGAAGCTGTCAGCCAGTGTCCAGTTGAGCCCTACAATGAGAGCAAACTTTTCAGAGCAGAAAATGTCAGAACACCTTCCATACATTGTGTTGTGTGCTACTTCTCCATAAGTATCACATATAAGTCCCATAATACAAAAATACCTACTACAGGCCCAGCACTGCTCCAGATGTTATGTATATGTTAAATGACTTCAACTTTACAAAAATTTTATGATGCGGATATTAATATTACTCCAATGGATAGATGAGGACACCGAAGTCCAGAGAGTTTAAATAACTTGTCCAATGTCAAAGTGACATGGCCAGTAGGCAGCCACAGATCCTGCCCTGGATGCAACCCCTGGTGGCCTGACCATTCTCCCAGCAGCACTATGCTTTCCACTGAGCATAGGTCCACCTGCTTCTGCCTTCTATAGCCAGGATGAAAAAGAAGCTTGACTTCCCCTTACATACCAGGTATTCAACTCCTTGAACATTGTGTTGTCTTTCTACCATTGCTCTACCATATCTTCCTTCCTCTGCACAGCTTGGCACCCACCTTCCTTCCACTGTCTCTTGGCCAGTATACCAGGCACTAAGCTCTCAGCACACCGAGCCCTACATCTTCTTAGTTTTACTACTTTACAGCTCGACTGAGCTTAACCAAGCAGAATCCCATTTGTTTATACAGGTACAATTATTGCATGTGGAGCCTCTGACGGCCAAGTCTCCCAAGAATAAATCAGATGTGCAGTTGTCTGTTGCCTCCTTCTCAAGCCCTCAGTAGAGAATTAGAGGGTCTGAATCGTTCAGAAAAGGAGGGAAGAGCTGTTAGTGCATTAGCAGAAGATTCCTCAATCTGAATTTTAAAGAAGACTGGCTTTTCATCTCCTTAGAGACTTAATGTAACTACCAAGTGAAGGGAATGTGGGAGTGGGAGGAGAAATAATTTGTAAAGTTTCCAAGCAGGAGAGAAGCCACTGCTATCTCTATTTCTGCATCACCACTGCAGACCTTGGCGCTTAACGAAAGTGGGAGGGGATATTGTTTTGACTGTATAAATGGACAGGTGATGCTGATAAATAAACTCTGACCTGTTCATGGGAGCCCCTCTACTAGAACTAAGTGTATAGTAACCATGGAAAAAACAACAACGCAAAGGAAAACAAAGGGCTCCAAGCCAGCAACCAATCAGAATAGACACTTGGCATCAGAAAGCATGAGAAAGGATGCTGGCCGATAGGACTCAGTGTTTCTATTGACTGAATGCCAATCAGCATAGACTTTCTAATGGGTACACTTGTTCAGCATTTAGACTAACAGTGTTTAGGAAAATTTAAAAATGACCACAAAGTTTTCCAACAATTAAAAATATATTTCGCATTGATAATATTATTTCATATCACAGGGTGAGAAAATATCATCTACAATCTTGTGCTTAGCCAGCTTACCCAGCTGAACAATGGCTCAGCCAAATTATTTTTTTTAATATAATTTAAAAAATGTTTTATTGCTATAGTAACAAAGACATTGAAAACATTTAGATGTTTAACAATAGATGAATATGGATAAGGGATATGTGGATTTTTTTTAATTTTATTTTATTTTTGTTCAATTACAGTTATTTGCATCCTCTCCCCCACTCCTCCCTTCCCCTCCAGTCCCCCCTTCCCCTTCAGCCTCCCTCCTCCCCTGCTCAGCCAAATTCTTCATCCCATCAGTTTTCATGTGCTTGCTTTCTCCCAAAGAGCACAGTTCTAATTGTCACTGGTAGGTCGTCAGGAATGGCAATGGCCAGCATTTGCTTGTTTTTAAGAGAAACGGTAATAAAGAGGTAAACAAATTGAAAAACACAAACGGATGTCAGGGGGAAGACCAGACATGTTAGCTTTTACTCTACATGTAAATGGGTTAATTTCCTTGATTAAAACAACAGCAAGACAAGCTGAAAAGCAGGAAAAGAAAATTTTAGTTGCATATTATTTATGAGGACTAACATAAACTATGGAAAAACCAGAGAAATCTCAAGTGAAGTAGCTCTGTATTTATAAATTATCAAATTATATTTCAAACGAATAACCAACCCCACGGAAAGGGGAAAAAAGGGCTGACCCAAGTAACTTCCAAACAGAACGTTGGTATGTGCACTCAGTCTAAAGATGAAAAGAATGGCGAGCAAATCCTGAACCGCACCCGGGAGGCCTGTGCTTCGTTGCCGTGGGGGCTAGCGGTTGCGAGGTGCGCTCGGTGCGCTGAGAATCCAGCGCAAAACCGACTACGCTGAGGGTGCGAGCGCCAGCTTTCCCACCGCTGCAGAGGGAGACCAACGGGAAACTCGGAAGGCCAGGGCGCTGAGGTGTCGGACTGGAACTGGGTGTGTCATCAAGAACTGGACTTGTACGTGTGTGTGTGTGTGTGTGTGTGTGTGTGTGTGTGTGTTCCCTGCTCTGTCCACCGAGAGGACCCGGAAACAATACGTATTCTCCGGGAACAAGGAGCTCACCTAGTGCCCAGCTCCTTGCTTGTAACTACCCTCCACCGAGGAACCAGGGCTCCTTGCAGAAATGGCCGATTGGTGGGTGAGGACAGAGAAAGTACAAGGCGAGTCTGGAGCATCTTTTGTGCCAGAAAGTAAGGAAGCGCTCATCGAATAACAGAGACCTGTCAAAAGGACACAGCCCCAGTCTGAAGGAGCGCTCATTGGCCAAATCTGGAAGAACTTGGCTATCAAGTAAATAACCCATTGAATGGGATAAGAATGCATGGCCCACTGTCCACACAAACAGGCATTTTTTGTATGCTCTTCTTTAGACAGAAAGCTGAGCAGTGATGATGGAAATGATAAGGCACACATTTGCCATCATCGGAGTACAATTAATAATTTATATAGGTAAGACTCACCAAGGTGCTAAAGCTAGAGGGTGCAAGTATGGTGGAAACATCTGAATAGTCTTAAAGTATGCCCCCACAAATTATTTATTAGTTATACAGAGCAGAGAGCAATTAATTGTACAGTAGGTAAAACTAGCAGGCACCACCTGAATTGAGGGACCAAAGTAACCATCGCTAAGAACAGGACAAAACCTCAAGGGCTTCTTAGTGCGATCCCCTGAGAAGGATGTAGTATCGTTTCTGTGGTGCCCCTGCCCCAGGAGCACAACCTGAGTGAGGAAACACCTGACCAAGGAAAGGTGAAGAACGTGCCACAGAATAGAAGGCGTGTTCCCTTAACAAATGGCCGGTCGCGAAGGACAGAGGAAGGCCAAGGATGCGCTCCGAGGTGAGGCGGCCTGAGAAGACAGGACAGTGGAATGCGAGGTGCGGTCCTGGGCTGGATCCTAAACCAGGAAAAAAGTGCCCTAGAGGGCACTATTGGGGGGGTTGCCAAATTTGAGTAAGACTTGTAAATTAGGTATAATATTTTTTAAAACTTTTAAAATTGATTTTAAACAGAGAAAGAGAAAAAAAAAACCCACTGACTCGTTGTTCTACTCATCCATGCGTTCACTGGTTGATTCTCATATGTGCCCTGACTGGGGATCAAACCCGCAACCTTGGGTTGTAGCGGGATGACGCTCTAACCAACTGAGCTACCTGGCCAGGGCTAGATGTGATATCATGTCAACATTCAATTTCCTAATTTTTCTCATTGTACTGTGGTTACTTGAATGCCCACGTTCTCAGGAAATACACACTGAGGTCTTTAGGGGGGGAAAGGGGCATCATATCTGCAACTTCCCCTCAAATGGTTTAGGAAAAAAGTGCACAGAGAGAATGATAAGGCACATGTCCCAAAACGTGACTAATTGGTGAATCTGGGGAAAGAGTGTACAGGAATCCTTTGTGCTATTCTTGTAACTTTTCTATAACTTTGACATTACGTCAATGGAAAAAGCTGAACAGAAAAAAAAAAGAAGAAAAAAAAAGAGAAACGGTAATAATTGGATCAAAGGTGGAAAGAGAAGTTGCAGAAAGATTTCTCACTGAAAACTACTCCCCACACTATGCTAGACATCAGAACAACGAAAGACCAAACTGAAAGGCTGAGCACCACAAGTCGGGGGCTGGCAAAGGAGTTCTGAATCTACGCTGCAGCTGGACTCAGTGCCCCAGAATTGTTGACATTTGTTGAGCCTTTGTACGTGGTTTTAAAGAATGTGTCACTGAGTCATTTGTTGTCAACTGAAAAGAAAATCAGCCAGTGATGGAAAATAGACCACTTTCAATGATTGAATCATTTGTACTAAGTTAAGTCTTTTTGGAAAATCATGTCGTCTGATTTTCCAACCTTAAAATTACGATATTTTACCCTTAAGGTGCTATTTCAAGCTACTCAAGATACTAAATAGGTCATTGAGAGACAAACACCACTTCAGGCCAATCTGTTGAAGTTATCAGTATATATCAATTTTTCCACTGGTTGAATTCCCTCATTTTATTTATTTGTTTATTGATTGGTTGTTGAAAAAGTCAAATAGCTCTATATTCCTTAAAACAAAACAAAATTAAAAAAGAACAAATCTCTCTTCACTCCACAATATCCCCAATTAGCATTTCCTAGAGGTAACAACTTTCAATTACTTGCACTGGCTTTTCCCACTCCTCCTGATATTTACCTCTGACTTTCTAAAGAAGATGCTTATAGACTTTGATTTTTTTCAGTTTTTAAATATTGTCTCTTGAACTGCCACAACAGCTGGTGAGAATTTAGCTCTCCTGATGCAAGTCTCCCTGCCCTGAAAGACGCAGAAACTATCCCTCTTCCATTCTTCCAAATGGAGATTTATTATGCTTTGGTTAAATGTGTTTTATTACTTATCATATTTTTACTACATGACTATTATTCATAGTTGAGCTAGAGGATCCTTTCTTGAACACTGTTTTATTTTTACTGTTCTCTTGTTTGCTTTGCTTTCTGAACGCCCAACACCAATTCACTTCCAAGTTCTCTACCAGGTGTGTACATCCTGTCATGGTATATTTCAGCCTGCTGGTAACACCCCAGGCCCCTCTAAGCCCTTCCTTCCTCTGCTCCAACCAGACAGGACTCCTGGCTCTCTATCCCTAAGGCCACTGGGAGCTCTCGTCACCGTCATCCTACAGGGTTTCCTTCATCTTTTGCCTGTATGAGATCCCCTGCTTTGCTGGATCATGTGTTTGTCTTCTTTTTGTTTACTCCTTTGTGTCTACAAGATTCATTTTCCAGTAACTTCCTAAACAAGTAGGCAAGTGGGCATAGAGATAAAACATGTGAGACATTTTATATCTAAGTTACATTCATTCTACATTAACATCTATTAATAATTTGGTTAGCAATAGAAAATATTAAATGGAAATTTTATCTCAGAATTTTGAGGTCACTGATTCTGCTGTCATCTAGCTTCCGGGTTGATGTTGAAAGATGTTAGTTGAATAATCAGAATTCCTGATATTTTGTATATAACTTCCTCATCTTCTTCCCTTCCCCCCCTCCTCCTTCCTCCTCCTCCTCCTTCTTCTCTCTCTCTCCCCACCCCCCTCGTAGCATCCTCTCCTTGTTCTATAATTATGTGATGATGGATCTTTGAATTTTTTTTAATCCATTGAAATAGTTACTTTGTTTGCCTTTTCAATCTGAAAACTCATACACATCAGATGTGGGGAATTTTATTAAAATATTTCTCTAATACATCCCTCTGTCCATTTCCTCTGACCTTTCCTATTTTTCAGCTTTCAAACCTTACCAAATTGATTCCCTATATTTCTTGTTCCCTTTTATGTTTTTACTCTGTGAGGGAGTCTCTCAACACCATCTTCCAAAATTTACATTGAATTTTTCATCTTTCCTCATATTTTAACTCCCAAATGCTTGTTATTTCTTATCTAATATTCCTTTTTAACAGCATCCTGTCTCTGTTTCACAGTACATTTGCTCTTATGTCTCTGTGGATATAAATAAAAGTTTTCTAATCTTCACTTCTCTTGCAAATGTTGTTTCTGCTTTCTCTGAGATTCTTTTTTTCTGCTCTGTTGTACCTTTCATGATAGGGCTTGGTGACCCTCAACAGTGAGGCACTACTAAGCTAAAGGGAATTTGTGTGTTCCTGAGTAGAGCTTTGGACTATCGCACTCTTAGTAGTTGAGAAGTTTTTGTTTATTCATTTTGTTTTTAAATATTCACCAAGGATATGTTTATTGATTTTAGACAGAAAGGAAGGCAGGAAGAGAGAGAGAGAGAGATCTATGTAAGAAAGAAACATTAATCAGTTTCCCCAACCAGGGACCCAACATACAACCTAGATACGTGCCCTGACCAGGGATTGAACCCACAACCTTTTGGTGTAGGGGATGATCTTCCAGCCAACTGAGCCAACGGCCAGGGCGAGAGATTGTTGTTTTGTTGAGAGCTTCTCAGCTATGCAGTTTAGGGTATCTTTTCTCTTCATCATTCCATGCTTCTGAGAGATGATCTCGCTTTTGTCTCCCTGGAGGAGGAGCCTGACTGGCAGCCTTCCAGAAAGACAAGGGTAGAAGAAAGTGGAGTTGTCACATCATTCAAGGTATGTATGTTTCTACTTTTTCTTCTATTCAGTAAGACCCTCTAACCATAGCTGCGCCTGTAACTCCTGAGCCCAAATCTCTCTGGTTCAACTCTCCAAGAAGTAAACCCTTAATCTATCTTCTTCCAGGTTGGTGGATGGTTCACCTGAAAGCAGAGATTTGGGAGAGAATCTGACCTAACTGCATGTCAGGTAGGACTTTCCACTACATCTCCTGTTTCCAGCCGCACCTGCGCTCCCCCTTTCCCATGGGTCTGGAACCTCCCTTTCTGGGATTCAGAAGCCCTACAGAGTAACAGTGTTATTTCCAAGCTTCCTCCATTGTTGGCTCAGGACAAATTTGCTATCAATCATTGGTCTGCTCTCCAATTTGCAAAAATTTTGTTACTGCTATTTCCTTTCTCATTTTCTCTGTCCTTTTTGTGCATGCCTTTTTAATTCCTATATTTTTAATTCTGAGGGGCTTCAGCAGGAAACTGCAATAAAGGTATGTGTTCCAGCTGACACACTTAACAAGCTGTCACAAGGTCAAGTCTTTATTTTATCCATCATGTCAGCAACTCACAGGAAGAAACCGGTAGCCATGGTTGTTCTTAGGAAAGAGATTCTAGAGCAAGATGAATCCATACTTCCTCTAGATTCCCTTTTGGACCTTTAAATTTTTCACCACGTTCAAAGGTTACCTTCTTAAAACAGATTAAGCAATATAACAAAAACAAAAGCCAACAGGCTCCCATGAGCACCTTTTTCTCTACGACCAGCACATGTTAGGAACAGGCTAGCACGCTCCCCGCCCACCCATCACACAGCCTGCTGCAAAGACACAAACTCGAAGTCACCATGAGTTTATTATGCACAATTTATGCAATTTTCTTCAACCTCGAATCAAGGTTAAAGGAAATGTTATTGATCACAAAAGGCTGTCAGTGGCTAAAGCTCTGGTTGACATCTAAGTGTGACCTCTATTAATTCAAGACTGATGTCTGACCTAGCTGCAGCCCCTATGAACACTCCCTGGGGCTCATTCCAACACACTCTGCAGCCTTTAGCGGGGCTCACAAAGAAACGGTGATTTTTTTAAAAATTATGTCTTCCATGACATGAGTTTTCAGTAATCAATAGGAAAAAATGTTGGACGTGTCTCCTTCATGTATAACACACATAGGTCAAGAATCCATTTCTACTCAGCATATCAGTGGTTCTGTGCAACTCTAAGGTAAAAGTCAGGGGGTTTACACATGAGAGAATATCAGTGGTTCCATGTGTTATTCCCTGAGAACCTACGACAGCCAGGAGTGTCTTCTAAGGAAAGAAACTTGCCAGTAGTTCGTTCTGCTTTCTCTGTGTGAGCTTAAGCTCTGTCACTCCTTTAGCATCTGGCTTAAATGATTCTCAGCAATGGTGTGGCTGGCACCTGTTTTTGCTCTCAGGGATGCAGGCTTGAATGATCCTCTGTAATTTTTGCTTTTTTTTTCTTTTTGCCTTAAAAATAAGATTCATACACCACCAGACTGGAAGATATTAATTTGTCCTTGTTCTTTAAAAATTCAATTAATTTAGCAAAAAGGTCAAGGGCTTTGTTTGCAAACAACACACAAGCTGGGATGGCTTCACACCACAACTTGTGAGAGACAGCACACAGAGCACAGGGGATCAGCTCCTGCTCTCACAGTCGCCTTTCCATGTAATCAAACTGCCTGCTGACCCTTTGCAGTTTCCTGTCCAAAGTCACTGGATTCATAGAATCTTGGTCACTCTTTATTTTTATAACATCATACTCTGGTTTCTCTTCAGATCATATAAATCTTTTGCCTTTTATTTTTATAACATTATGCTGAGTTATAGTATTTCTATCATTATTTTTATTACTATTTCAGTAATCTTTTTAATATTTTCTAAGAGCAGTTTTACATTTAGAGAAAAGTTGTGAAGATTATTCAGAGTTCCAATTTACAACATACTCAATCTCCCCTATTGTTCACATCTTCCATTTAATAGTATATTTGTCTCAACTAATGAAGCAATATTGATTCATTATTGTTAACTGAAGTTTATACTTTATTTAGATTTCCACAGCTTTTGCCACATTACATTTAGTTGCCATGTCTCTTTAGGCTCCTTTTGTCTGTGACAGTTTCTCAGACTTTGCTTGTTTCTGATGACCTTGGCAATTTTGTGGAGTCCCAGTCGATAGTTTGGAAGTTGTCTCTCAATTTGGGTTTGATGTGTTTCTTACGATTAGGCCAAAGTTATTGGTTTCCAGGAGGAAGAGCACAGAGGTAAAGTGTTATTCTTATCACACCCTATCGAGAATTCATGCTATTGATTGACCTGACTGGTGTGGCTCAGTTGGTTAGGCAATGTCCCACCAAGGGAAAGGTTGCCGGTTCAATTCCCAGTCAGGGCACATGCCTGGGTTGCAGGTTCAGTCCCTGGTTAGGGCGCTTGATGTTTCTCTCTTGCGTCAGTGCTTCTCTCCCTCTCTCTCTCCCTCCCCTCCTCTCTCTCTATAAATAAATAAACAATATTTTTTTAAATTTATGCTCTTAACATGACTTATCACTGCTGATGTAACTTTGATCATCTGGCTGAGGTAGTGTTTCTAGGAGTTTCTACTATAAAGTTACTTTTTTCCCTCCACTTTCCCTAATGTACTCTTTAGAAGTAAGTCACCTTGCATGGCCCATACTTAAGATGTAAGGACTTATGCTCCATTTCCTTGAGAGTAGACTATCTACATAAATTATTTGGAATTCTTTTGCACAGGAGATTGTCTATTCTCTCCTATTTATTTATTTTCTCAATTATTTATTTATATCAGAATGGGCTCATGAATATTTATTTTATACTTTGAGTGATAACTCAATACTATTTTTTGTTGTTGTTGTTTAACTTTTTCCAACTTAGGTCACTGAGAGATCTTTCAGTTGGCTCCCATATCCTTTAACATACCCCTTTGATTGTGGTTTCTTTAGGCAAGTCCTTATTTTCTGGCCACTACGAGATGCTGCAGAATCATCTTATATATTTCTTGCTCCAGCCTAGAGCAGCCACTCGCTATGAGGCTGTGTTTCCACTTACTGGAGAGCGGTATTTGAAGCCACTGAGAGTACTCATTCCTACTGGGGTGCCATTGCTTCTAGGCCTTCTCACCTAACAGACGGGGGAGTATTTGTGTGTGGGCTGTACTATTCTTATATGTATCCATCTGTAATTATACTGGAGTTCATGAAGATGTCTGCAACTCTGACGCAACGCCACCTGGATCATGCAAGCATCCTCCTCTTGCTTCTCTGTAATCTCTCATTTCAACAATTGAAAATGCTGGCTCGCACACTCACCGCCCATTTACTTAACTGTTCGGCTCCAGTACGCAGGTACAGTGGCTTCAGAATTTTTCACCTGAATCATTGTGGGGAAAAATATCACCAACTGGAATACAGTGCATATATACATATTTTTTCCCTTTAATTTTACAGATTCTACTAACTTCCAGCTACTTAGGTCAGCACCTCTTCCCCCTGCCTCTGTCATTGAGGTTGTTTCATATGCTTGCAAAACAGTTAGATTCTTTTGTTATAATCTGCATTCCACCCTGAGATCCTTTAGACTCTTAATGAATTTTTAGATTTGCATGTATTAAGGTTCACTCTTTGTATGTAATGTAAAGCTTTATGAGTTCAGACAAACATATGGTGTCATGTGGCCATCGTTATACTACCATACAGAATATTTTCACCACCCTAAAAATGTCCCTGTGTTTCACCTACGCAATGCTGCTCTCCCTCCAGTCCCTCACCACCATGGTCTATTTACTGTCTCACAGTTTTGACTTTTTCCAGAATGTCATCTATAATGCAGCATGTAAACTTTTCAGACCAGCATCTTTCACTTAGCAACATGCATTTAAAATTCATCTAGGTTTTTGCCAGCCCTGATAGCTCATTTTATTTTTTCCACCTTTATTAAGATAAAATTGACAAATAGAAATTTTATACATTTAAGATAGAGAAGTAGATGGTCTGATATGTGTGTACCTTGTGAAATGACCACCACAATCAAGCTAATTAACATGTCCATCACCTCACATGGTTGCCTTTTCATGTGTGTATAGTGAAAAAGCTTTACCCTCTTAGCACATTCCAAGTATACGATTCAGTATTATTAGCTATAGTCATATTGTTGTACATTAGATCTCCAGAATTTATTCATCTGGCACAACAGAACTTTGTACCCCTTGATCAAAATCTCACTTCCTCCCCCAAGCCCCTTACAACCAAGGAAAATCATCAAGTTTTCACTCACCAGCTTTTCCTTTTTTAAGGATGACTGAAAATTTTCTGGTTCTTTACACATTAGAACTGAAACTGGAAGCCTCTTCATACTATTTTTTATACCTTGATGAATCATTATGAGTCACTAATCTAGTATGGGCATTATTTTTTTGCATTTAGGATACACACAATTTAACATGACCAAAAAAAACCATAACAGGCAAATGTAAGAAACCTAAATAATCACAAATACTATGAAGCAATAGTGCCAAGATAACTTTACTCCATGAATGGTGTGTCAGCCAAGATGGACTAAGGAGGTCATTCCTTGTGACACTCGGGCAGCCTTCAAGGTTTTAATGAATTCTACGCTTGATTTTAGCCAAAAGGCCAAGAAGCAATGGGTTTTAATGAATTCTAAAGTGACAGGATTTCTAAGAAAAATCACAAATCACACATTTCGCCTCTGTGATAAACATATTTTTCACAAATGAAAAAGGGATCTATCCCTCATTAATTTTCCCTCTGAAACTGCCAAAACATTTGTGGACTGCATGTTAAAATCCTAGAAACTACACACGCTGTGAGAAAGTTTTTACTAGGTAATCTTTGCCCAATTTCCCTCGAAGTGTGATATCTTGTGAGAGAAGACAGCATTAACAGATGAGTCCTAGGAGGCAAGGTGGTGGAAAGTCAGGTGTTCATTTATGTATTTATTTATTTATTATATTCTTATTAAATAAAATATATTCCAGATACCCCAAGGCCCAGACATGCACCCCCTTTGGAGAAGCATTGCACCTTAGTAGCACTGTGACACTCTCTATTTGTATAGGACTTTGTTCATGGGACGCTGAGCACCATTCCTTTTGTCTTCAAACAAGATTACTTATCACCTCTCTGGATAAGCAGGAGCAAGTGATGATAACTGTGCAGATTACAACAAACTAACTGATCGTCATCCGCCCAGAGGCCACTTATCACCAGCTCTTTTCTTACCACCAATTGTAGGAATCACATGTAATTATGAAAAAAATCAGCATATGGTCACCACCTCTGTTTCCTACCTGACTTCTCAAGAAGAAGGATTATATACTTGGCTAACACTGGGCTCAAGTGAGTTGTGAGAGCAGGAGAGAAAGCAAATCCATGATCACTGATTAGAATTGGGTTGACAACCTCCTGCTCCACATTAGTGGGATATTATCAAGGCTAACCACTTTAGAAACTTCACATTGGCCCTCTTCATCCTTATTGCACATTTGAGGCTCCTTCTCCTGCCTTGTACTACTATTGCTGGTGTAAATCTATCTTTGGTGCACATCTATATTTTTCTCTGGCTCTCAGCTTTCCTGAGGGAAGGGTTATGACTGCTTCTAACAGCCCAACACTTTTTTTGGATCAAGGTGGGAATGCCTGTTAGTATGATAGGAGTCTTTTGGTCCTGATTTTGTTCACTGAGAAGTTTAATTATATTCATCCTGATGCGTACATACCTCAGCTATTATGGTTGATGTTTTCTTCTGAAATGTATGATCTGGTCTTCATCTTTTTAAGTTGTGCCCTGTACAGAGTCAATGGGCTGAGTGAATGAGTCTAGTGCTCCTGTTCTGTCATCAAGCTGTGGGCCAGACGCTGTATCAGCCAGAAGGAAGCAGGTCCCTTTTATAATTTATCTTTCCCGAACACAACTGTTATAGCTGATGATATGCAGCTGTCTCTGGACTGGTGACATCAAGAAAGCAGGCTGAGTGAATGACCCTTGCTGCTGTCATCAGGAGCTATATTCTGGAAAGATCAATGGCATTTTTGAACAATGAAATTAGATGTGTCTTTTTTTCCATTTTTGTGTATATAAATAGATAGGTTGGCTGCATGTCTATAGACCAATGTGAGTATAAAGTTAAGGGTACTTCTAAACACATTGATCTTGTTATAATATCTTCTAAAAGTAGTCTTGGTAGACAATCATTGCCAGATCAAAAAAAAAAAAGCTGATACCACTGTTCTAAAATAAAAATTATTATATTTGGCAGATTTGATTTCACTTATTTGGATTACTTCCAACACTTTTATTCAAAATTTAAATAATTATTTACCTGGGTGTATAATTTATAACCAATTTGTCCTAGAGGGTTCACATAAAGCTCATTGCTAAATACTAAACTTCTTTTGGAAGAAGTTTATATATATTAGCATTAAAAAAATTCTAAGTTTTCTAAAAACTTATTATAAAGCTATAGTAATTTAGACAGATGGATCTTTCTGTGGAATCACAAATAGAATAAAACAATACAAATCTCAGAAAAAATCTACATACATAAATAAATTTGATATATAAGCCCTGGCTGGTGTAGCTCAGTGGATTGAGCGCGGGCTGGGAACCAAAGAGTCCCGGTTCGATTCCCAGTCAGGGCACATGCCTGGGTTGCAGGCCAGGTCCCCAGTGAGGGCCATGTGAGGAGAAACCATACATTGCTGTTTCTCTCCCTCTCTGTCTCCCTCCCTTCCCCTCTCTCTAAAAATAAATAAATAAAATCTTAAAAAAAAGAAATTTGATATATAATAGTCATGAATTTGTGAATTATGAAGAATGAACAGTTCAGTCAACAGGGGCTGAATCAATTGATTTTTCTTAGTTAAATAAAATGGGAATCTAATTCACATCTTACTCAGAGACTGGAAGAAATTAGAAGTATGGTGATACCAAGTGCTAGTGAGAATGTAGAACAGCAAACACGACTCCTAAATTTTGCTGGGGTCATGACTTCTTAAAATTACTATAAAAATAGCCCTGGCTGGTGTGGCTCAGTTGGTTAAGCATCATCCCATAAAGCGAAAAGTCACAGGTTTGATTCCCAGTCAGGGCACTTGCCTGGAGACTGTGTAAAGTGTGTTTAAACAGAAGGTATTCCTCTTTGGCACAAAGGTGCATTTATTCTAATAACAAGACAATGTGGATGTTTTGCTCCCTCTCTTTCTCCCTCCCTTCCCATCTCTCTAAAGATAAATTAAAAAATCTTTTTAAAATTATTATAAAAATAATGTTGTTTTCTAGTAATTAAATATGTGCATGCGCTACAATTAAAAATTCCATTCCAGAAACATGAGGACTTACGGCCAAGATGGAGGCGTAGGTGGATACACTGAGCCTCCGCTCACAACCAAAGAGGGAAACAACAAGTTAAAAAGCAAAACAAACAAGAACGGACAGAGAATTGAACCAAGTGGAAGTCCAACAGCCAAGAAGTTAGAGAGGACACGTTCATCCAGACTGGTAAGCAGGGCAGAGCCAGGCAGAGAGTGCGCGCAGCGAGACAGCAGTTTGCCCGGAGAGACTCACTGTGGGCTTGCCTGGCCAAAACCCGGCCCCCACACTAAGTGAAGCCCGTGGGAACCAGCGAGGCTGAGACTGGTAGACCAGGCAGTCCCTCTTTCGTGTGCACATAGACCGGGAGAAGGAGCTGGGCAGTGGAGCAGACCACGCAGCCCATCGCAACCCACCATCCCGGGGGAGAAAAAGCCTCGGACCACCTTTTTAAAGCACCTGAGGGGGTTGAGGCGGCAGCCAGAGAGACTCCCAGCCTCACAGGAGATCTTATTGGGACGGGGGTGAATGGGAGCCGGTGGTAAACGGAGCACCCGCCATTGCTCCCTCCTAGGCCCCACCCCCAAAGGAAGCATCACAACAAAGCTATGTAGGTTGCCCGCACTGGTGAACACCTAAGGCTCCACCCCTTAAAGTAACAGGTGCACCAAGGGAAAAAAAAATGGCCCAAATGAAAGAACAGAATAGAGCTCCAGAAAAATTACAACTAAGGGACGAGGAGATAGCCAACCTATCAGATGCACAGTTCAAAACACTGGTAATCAGGATGCTCACAAAATTAGAAGAAAGTTGGTTGTAAATAAATGAACAAATGAAGGAAACGCTAAAGAAAATGAGGGGAAATGTGCAGGGAACCAATAGGGAAGAGAAGGAAACTGGGACTCATATCAATGGTGTGGACCAGAAGGAAGAAACAAGAATTCAGAAAAATTAGGAGAGGCTTAGGAACCTCTGGGACATCTGTAAATGGTCCAACATCTGGATCATAGGGATGCCAGAAGGAGAAGAGGAAGACCAAGGGATTGAACATTTATTTGAACAAATAATGAAGGAGAACTTCCCCAACGTGGCAAAGGAAATAGACTTCCAGGAAGTCCAGGAAGCTCAGAGAGTCCCAAAGAAGCGGGACCCAAAGAGGAACACATCAAGACACATCATAATTACATTACCCAAGATTAAAAATGAGGAGAGAATCTTAGAAGCAGCAAGAGAAAAGGAAACAGTTACCTACAAAGGAATTCCCATAAGAATGTCAGCTGATTTCTCAAAAGAGACCTTTCAGGGAAAAAGAGGCTGGAAAGAAGTATACCAAATCATGAAAGGCAAGGACTTACGTCCAAGATTACTCTATCCAGCAAAACTTTCATTTAGAATGGAAGGGCAGATAAAGTGCTTCCCAGATAAGGTCAAGTTCAAGGAGTTCATCATCACGCAGCCTTTACTATATGAAATGTTA
>PVJI01019584.1:0-30730 GCA_004026765.1 Micronycteris hirsuta | reverse complement strand
TGGAGTTAGACAGACCTGGCTTTGAAATCTGGCTCTAATACTTACGTAACTAAGGGATGTGGGGCATGTTACTTAACTTCTGAAGCCTCAGTTTCCTCATCTGTAAAATGGGTATAATAACACTGCACAGTGTTATTGTGAAAATTACATGATAATAACAGCATATGTAAAATGCTCACACAGGGCTTGGCATGTACAAAGGACTCAACAAATGTTGGCTCTTTTATTAATAGCTGGGGTGGCCTCAAAGTGTTCTGTCATGGTCTAATGGGACAAAACTCCTATTCTCCTAGGTACAGAGGGAAAGAGGGAAAGGGGAGTGAGTTGGCTATGGGCTAGCCTTAGGAGTAAGCGGCAGCCACTTCGTATCCTCAAAAGTCTAACTCATGACCCTCAAGAATGGCGTTACTGCCGGTCCAAACGTCTGAGTGATGCTCATTTTCCACAGACAAAAAAAAGTTTAAAAAAAATCTAGCAATCACCAACAGAATATCAATCAATCAATGAGAAAAGATCATTTATAATATCTAACTTAAATTTTTAAAAATCTCTTTAAGAAAATAATAACTGGTATTTATTGTTCACTACATGTCAAGCCCTTTAGTAGATAATTTAACTCTCACAAAAACCCTGTAAGCAGGTACTATTATCCTCATTCTATGGCTAAGGCTCATAGAGCTTAAATAACGTTCCCTACGTGATCCAATCAGCAAATATCTCCCAGAGACGTGCTGTTCCTCTCTTGTCTTCATTCACAATAGATACTGCTTCAGAGATCTGGAAACCACTCACACAAGTACTAAGATATTTTGCCAACAGGGGCATCATCTTCATCACAAAAGTTAACAGCTAGAAGAAAACTTCTGCCTCTGTGTCACTGATCTGAATTTCCTACTCAACAAAATCCACTGAAGCTACCCCTGCAGAACAGAATTAGTTAGGACAGGTTACCAAGGTGGCAGAACTTTTCTTGATGCACGGAAACCATCATTCTAAACAATAATTGGTTAGAAATTCAATTCACCTCATAAGTAATTCCAAACATTTCATTGTTTACAAGTGAAACTTCAGCGTGAGATGCATATAATTATATACATTTTAGGGGTGTCATGCTAGAAGTATAAAATTATGTGGAGACCAAAAGACTAAAGTAAGACACAGCAGCACAAATGCTACTTTCTCAGTCCTGGATTCCTCAGCACCCTTTGTTATACTTGGAGCATCAGTCACATTCTGGCTTGTTTTCCGGTTCATTGGATGCCCCTGAGCACCATGTTCAAAGGCCTGTTTATAACGATTGCTCAACACTTGTTCAATTGAAACAGTAAAGCTGTCACCTCTTGGATCACCCCAAACTGAAAGGTAGCAATTTCATCAGCCAGTCTTGCGATCATAGGTTAACCCGTTTAATAATTACTCAGAGATCAGTCAACAATATCAATAGCCATGTCCAGAGACAATATCACAAACATGGACAGAGACACAGTCTGTCCCGCTGGACATCCTGAAACTGTGCCAGGGGAAAAGCAACGCCTGTTAGGGCAAATTAAGCAAAGAAAACATTGCTATCTCACCTTTCCCCGCAAAATCATTTTCAAAGAAAGCACTAGCAGCAAACAAATATCTCTTCTACAACATTTTACTGAGGCATGAAGATTTCCGAAGCCTGAGATCATACATACCCAAACTGGGAAACAGAGTTAGGAGTCACTTTCTTTGAGACCCTTAGAGACCTCCCTCAGAAGTCTTCACCATCCGGGAGAAAGGATGGGTTTCCCCGTGTAAGCTATGAGTCCTCTCATTACTTGGACTTTCATACACACTGTCTAAAATTCAAAACAAGATGGAATTACTGTTCAGACTTTGCAGGTCATTAGTCAACTGAACCAGCTTTGTGGAAAGCCTAGAACAGCATGTCGAGATCCCAGCTACATTTGCTCTGGGCTTAGTTTTCTTTGTTATCAGTGATTCCCTGCACGGGAAAATGAGAAAAAATATGGATCCCAAACACAAAGCTTGGTCAGGATACAACAGGAAAGGGCTCACTTTATGTGCTCCAGCTCAGTCTGTCAAAAATAACTAAACAGCTAAACACATAAATGAATCTACTAAAAACCACCCCTAGAGGTCCCACACTCCCACACTCCACATGGGGTATTCTACGCACCTACCCCCAACCAGTTTTCTCAGTCTCCTGGAGTTGAGAAATGAGTCTCCAAATTGTATTTCAGAAATGCTAAAATACACATCTGTATGACACCTTATACTTCCCTAGGTGCTTTTGCTGACACTGGCTCCACAAATCATTGGAAATAGCAGAAAAAGTTATCTTAAACCAAGAATAATTTGCATATAAAATCATCACCTCTGAATTACAAATTACACTCAAGGCACTTTCTCTGCACAGAGGAGGCCTGAGAGATGAGGTTCAAACATGTTCTGTGAGTGAGAAACACGACAGATCCCCAAAGATGGCCCCCCCATGCACCCAGTTATATAAAAGGGGCCACGCGTGAGTGGTCAAGAGTATAAAGCGAGAACGAAGTGGAAAATGACCCTGTCTCCCAAACCTTATGCTCCTGTACTACCACAAATCAGTCCCCAGATTAATAACAGAAGCCAAGCTAAAAATATTCTTGGATGGTCAATTTAGATTTAGAATATCACATATCTACAATTACCCTACTCCCTCCAGATGATTTTTCCGCCATTAGGTTTTTTTAGATTGTTCCCTCAAGGAAGGCTAATTCTTAAGTCCTCACATCTTAAAAACAAATGTAATGAAACAATCAGAAAATCTGCATGTCTTCCCTAAGTCTCATGTTTAACAAATAAGATTGTTGTTCTATCCTGTTTGTTCAGAGGGCAGGTCTTTTTTTGTGTAAAGTAATTAAAAGAGTAACTTCTAATTTCAAATTCGTGTTAGTCTTGGACTGAAAAAAAAAATTCACAAGGAAAGCTATGGGTTCTAATGAAGAGCTAGGTGGACAAAAAAGATAATTTTTTTCTATAATGTTGTTATTGTTAGAATACTATGCCTTCTAAAGAACACTTTTATGGAAGTTAGAAAGTGTAGTTGTGGGTGAAAATATTAGGTTTGGTACGTAAAATGTTCTGGTAGGTTCTTCAGTCCCTGCGGCGGGGAACACAGAGTGACTGAAATGTGTACAGTATTGAGTGTCCCGGTGCACAACCCGCCGGGCCTCTCCCTGGAGGATCGTCTGAGTGGTGGCATTCTACATTGGCTTACCAATTTATTATCAATTTTGAAGGCTAACTTTTGTCAGTTGGAAATTTTTGTGACAGTGATCCCAAAATCTTAAAAGAAGTGAGGGAGAAAGGGAGAGATGGAGGGAGGGAAGGAGGGGGGAAAAGGAAGAAAGAAATGCAGTTTTGTTCAACCAAAAGTATGCTGCACCGGGGTCTAATTTAATGTTTGTCGCATGGTTTATAGCTCTTTCTTGTACCTCCTAAATTGGATGAAGAATAGTTAAGTTTAAGTACATTTACTATATATGAAAAGGACATAGTCATCAGACATAATTGCTAACTATTCAGGGTCTGCTAAACATCTGTAGTTAGTCCTAATTACTCAGATTTTTCAAACACACACCTACGAAGTTGTATTATACCAAAAACAGTGATTTTACACAATAACAATGACAGGACTTTACAAATATGCTATTTTGTTTGTCAGACTGTTTAATCTGTACAGTAGTATACATTGGTCCTTTACAACTCAGTAAGCACCTTCAGTTCCCTATTCCGGAAAGGAGAAGAACTTGGATTTAGCATACCTAAGGGACCCTTACTGTTCTCTCTGCCTAAAATGCTCCTAGATACTGGTCTGGTTGTTTTATTACTTCTTCCTGTTTCTGCTGCGACATGAGCTCATCACACAAAGACCATCCCGGCACTCCCTACACCCCCTGCCTTGCTTGTCTCTCCACTTACTGCCCTTTGCTTTATTCTATATTCACTCGCTTACTTGATGATTGATCATTTCCCTGCGCTACAATAGAACTTTAAGGAGGGCAGAGACTTTGTTTGGTTCTTTGCAGTACTTGGCACATAGGAGCACAGCAAGTACTTGCTGAGTAAATAAATGAATGCTTAGGAAAGAAGATGATAAAACCTATTCTTCCTCAAAAACTTTGGAAGGATAAGGGCACATCATGTAGTGCACTGACAAAAGGCTATGGGAAGAGATCGCTCTTCTTCAATTCGCCTTCACTTTGGCCCAGACGGAGCGTGGAAACGGAAGGCAACAATGCAGTTTCTTTTAAAGGGGAATGTTCCGCCTGGCCAGGCTGTCTGGCTAATCTAGTCACGTGGCACATGACATTCCGGTCAGCGAGGGGCTGCATGAACCATGGTGGTCCCGTACGGTTATAATGGAGCTGAGAACTCCCTATTGCCTAGTGGCACCACAGCCGTGGTAATGTGCTAGTGCGACACATTACTCACGTCTCTGTGGTGCTGCTGGTGTAGAAAACCTACTGTGCTGCCAGTCATACGAAAGTATAACCCACACAATTATGGACAGCCCATAATACTTTGTAATGATAAAAATGACTATGTTCCTGGTTTATGAATTTACTACTCTTATTGCTCTTTTAGAGTCTACGCTTTCTACTTATAAAAGTAATAAGTCTGCTATAAAACAGTATGCCGTGTTATGCCAGCAGCAGCCTCACACACCTGGTGCTTACCACACCTCAAGATTGTATCATTGTCTCTTGCGCTTGATTTAATCTCATGTCGTTTTGCACAGCAACACACTAAACAGGCCTGTAGCCCGGGAGCAGCAGGCTCTTAGACCTTATGGTGGTAGGCTGTGCGTTAGGTGCACTCTATGATGTTTCTGCATAACAATGAAATCACCTAATGATGCACTTCCCAGAACAGGTCCCCATCATTAAGCGCAGTGACTGTACTTCAGACTGGCTCCCTGCTCCGCTCTATGCAGGAGGCTTCAACAGACTGCCTGAGGGAGCAAAGGCTTTTTTACCTTGGTTGTAATCATGTATGACCTTTCACCATTCTGAACCTTCAGAACCTTGAGAAACACACTTGCTCATGGCCAACGTCTATGGAGTAACTTCCTCCCAAACACATACTATCTCAGAGGAGGGATGGAGGCATTAACAGACATTGCATGAATGCTCCGGATCACCTCGGTTCACTTTGGGCTCCCCAGGGGAGATGGACAGGAGGGGGTCCTTGAGTGACCCAGAGAGTTCCAGAGGGTTGGGTCAGCATGCCTTCCGTATGAATCAGAAATGAGGTGACAGATCAGCTCTTACCTAGGGGCCACTCCTAGGGCCTCTTAATCTCTCTTTAGCTTTAGCTTTCTCATCCGTATAGCACAAGAATGCTATACTCCTGTTCTCCAGAGATTACTTCTAGTTCTGATGTCCTAAAAAATCAGATGATGAAACTGAGGCCCCTAGGAGGGACATATCTCACCCAAAGTCGCCTGGCTAGTTAATGAAGACACAGGACTAGAATTCAGCTTCAATGCTTTTTTGATTATGAGTTCAAATTTAATTTTCATGTTCCTGGATCTGAGTTTTAAAACTCTTTGATCATTGGGCCTCTGTGATAGGAAAAAGATCCCATGAATCATTTAAGGAGGTGGCAGCATCAAATTCTACCGCTAGATAGGGAAAGAGGACATAAAAGAAAGAAGCGAACACATGGCTATAATCAGTCTCACTTAGGGCACTGTGGTAGGAGTCCTCAGTAGAAACTACTTAGTATATAATCAAAGAGATAAACGATGTTAGCTTTGATGATAGAAATAAAATTTTGACTTATAGCTTAATACCATGAATAACGCAATGACTCCTTAATTTATTCATTAATGACAGACTTTATGACAAGACTGGATTGCATTAGTTCCAGGACAGGGCTCGCTTCAGCAGCCCACACACATTACTTCCATGACAAAATGCCACTAATTTGTACTCTAGGCTCCGAGAAAATGTATTTTATGTCTTACCTCACTTACGCTTTCAACTTTCTGGCAAGACTAATCCCCAATTTGTCCAAACTTTCCTTCACCTATGTTCAAACACTTTTGCTAATCTAGTTTCCTTTACTTTCTCCACCTATTTTTTTCTCACTTTATTCCCTGTGAGATGAGGCTGGACAGCACAGAGATGACCTTGACTGTAGACAAGGGAAAACTGGAACACATAAGTGTTAAGGAATTGCTAAATGAAGAGAAAGTTTGGACTCCATGTCACACACTCATCTCTTCCATTTAGCCAAATGTGTCCAGTCGAAATGGGCAACCCGGGGTTGGACGGCACTGCCAGTCAGGATACGGCATGAGTCTTATTAGGCAGCACCACACTCCCCAAGTTGTGTTCATTAATAAAGGAATTCACCTTCAAATAATATCAAAGATTTCATTTTTGTTTGTGAGTAAAACTTCTGAATGACATTCATAAAATAAAAAGACAGTGCAAATGGATAGACAGAAGCAATCATTTTTATTACGATTTATAGAAAGGCTTTCCTGTGGGCCTCCATCTATATATCTATAAAACCAGCACAGTGATTATGCTTTTCAAGAAATGGTAGTATTTGTGGAAAACTCTAAAATACTTCAGAAGGGAGTTTTGTATCATCTTCTCTTTAGTGTACTGTGCAGCAGTAACTATAACAAAATTGATGATGATAGCTAATATTTATCGAGCATTAACGAAGCGTTAGGTACATATTATTTAATCTTTCACGTAACAACCCTATGAGGTAGTAATTATTCATATAGATGAAGAAACTGAGGCAGAGAGGTGAAGTAAACTTAAACAAAACCCCAAGGCTACTCGTAGTCTAGTTCTTTGGTATGAGACGCCATGATTATGGACCTATGAGAGGTTTTCTTTCTTTTCCTAAGAGGTGGTTTTATTGTGTCAACAAGGACAAACCCACATACCATTCTGAAGTCCTCTTCAAACTTGAAAGCTCCGCCTCCTGTGGCACAGAGAGTGGTGTGAAGGCTGGAGAAGTTCTTTTCGCTGCCCATCTGAATGAAGAGGTGCATAGCACAGCTGGGGAAGCGGATGAAGTGCAGGTTCCCTTTGCGCCCACACATGGTCAAGTTTTTCAGTTCCAGGTGGACGTCTCGGATCCCAGTTTTCCCATAAGCAGTGTTAGAAGTCAAATACTTCCTGATGCTCTTCAGGTTCTCCACTTCCTCTTGCTCCTCTTCAGCTGTAATATCCTTCGGTTCAAAGTAGACCAGCTTAACCAGTGTTCCACCGATATCCATGCCAAACCACGGGAATGCTAGAGGACAGAAAGACAGAGTGCCGATTAATTCTATACATGCAAAGAAATACTCGATTTTTTAATATTCAATAATGAAATGCCATAGCATCACACCCAAATGTGCATTTAACATTCAGCTTACTTGATTTCACCTGTATGTACAACAGGCAAGGAGAAATTCACAATTTAAATGGTGCCCACGATTCTGCCCACACTCCACTCAGTTAGAACCTGTAGCAGGACTGACTGAGCTGAGAGAGAGAACTGTGCAGTTCCCTAAACCAGTCTCAGTTCCCAGGCGCTTCTCAGAGCTTTCGAATCTCACCAAGATGGGTGCAGCTCCAATATTTAAAAGGTACATCTGTCACATACATCATGGCTCCTGAAGGCTAACTATTTTATCAGAATCTTATTCAAAGAAACACTGACCTATTCTGATGCCAGAGGAGAAGCCGGCTATGCTAGGTATACCAAAAGACAGTGTATTGATTTCTAACCCTCATGGTGCCTTCCTAGGGCACTTTTCAATGATAATTTTTATAGCATTTGACTTTTGCCTCTGTGAGCTAACTTTATAAGGCATGACTCCACTGCTCTAATCTACCCAATAAACAGGAAGCAGAAAGGGAGGAAAAGTGGGCTATGAGAGATGATGGGCAGACATGATGATCCCTGCAGTGGCTGAATTCTAAAGAGAACAGCTCCTGTTACATCTGCTTTCTTGCTTCATTGAGCAGAGACGCTCGCTCCATCCCAACAGGCCCACCCAGAACTCCCCAACCCAGCTGCATGTTACGATTGCTTTTAACGTTCCAATTTCTGGTCTCCTCTGCCACGAATTCTGATGTAATTCAGGGGCGGGACCTGGGCATGAGTATTTTTTATAAAGTTACCCTGTGGTTCCAATCTCTAGACTTGAGAACTACTAAACAGGAAGAACCACAGCTGCCGGCAGGCCCACGGAGAAGCATTGCTCCTGACCAGGTCTGCAACGCAAAGCCATACCTCAGATGTAGGTATACATATGCACCGCACAGATGACTTTTTGTGGTCCATTTTCTAAAACTCACTGCCCTGTGTAAGACACACAGTGTGTCTTTGAATAACACTGTTTTGTTATAATGTTGATGAGATATCACAGGAACGTAACTCTTGTGTATATCAATTAGCCTACGGTAAAACTGGTTTTATTATATGTTATTTCACTTAAAGTCACAGAAACTATGGACATTACATGAGTACTTACATCTGCTGGAGTTGTTGGCTTATGACAAACTGAATCTCCACTGTACTTATTTTTACTGTTGTTAAGAGAACTGGCTGAGCTGCTGAACCAGCCGGACTTTATTTAGAAGCAACCTGGAAAGCGGATGCTGTGCTGTCAAATTCCATGCAATGAACAGCAAGCAAACCCAAATGTGTAGCCAAAATCTGGAGCTTCTCTTTTCCTTCCCTCAGCAGACACCAGGGGCTAAATCTAAAACGGTAATATTAAAACCGAGTAAAGCCCCAGGGAGCTAAAATGACTGTTTTCAAAATGTTTATTTTATATAGCCCTAGAGAACATCCACATGAGCCCTGGTCAAACTGTACATATTATGCCTAGAGATTACATTGCCAGGAACATAGATGGGACCTGCAAAAGTTCCTTTTTCTAAGCAGCCCACTACCCTCTCCACCCATGTGTTGGGGAGGGAGGAGGGAGCGGTAGCCATCCCTGTGCACAGAATCTTCTTTCCTGTGCATCACGGCCGTCATTTATCTGGAGCTGCTCCACGCTGGGCAAGCGGTAACTCCAACAGTATGGGAAAACAGAATTCCAAACTCCCAAAAGACTAAGATCAACAAATTCCACTGATCAAACCAAGTTAACAACCAATGTCTTATTATCTTTGCAGAACAAATCCCACACAGCCCAGTGCAGGCAGGGAAGCATGCTCTTCCTAGCAGAAGATAATAGAAAAGTGGAAACGGTTCTTCCCTACTAGTCAATTCAGCTCCCAAATGATGCTTCTTGGTCCACTCTCTAAAACTCACTGTGCCATCAGCATGGTCCATGGGGTAGGTAAAAGACGAAACCTTGAACCAGGATTCAGAACAACTGCTTTCTAGAAACAGCTAGCTCACTGCAACTCCCTCTACCTCTCCAGACCTCAATTCCCTTAGCTGTGAAAGGTGGATTGCATCAGAATGGTCTCCAGTTCCCTCCCTACTATAAATTTCCCATGGATTCTTTAAGAAGTATAAAAAGTAATCACAACCACCCTTCATCATATAGGTTAACCAGAGCCCTACTTTCAAACGAATGAAATACGCTACGGCATGTCAACAGGTGGCTGGGCTGTGCAATCAGCGTTGCAGTTGGAGTCCATTCTTATCAAAGTAGGGTAGACGCCTACACCTGGGAGGACAGGGGAAGGGTGCTCGGAACACGGCTAGGATGGCCATGTCAGAGAGACTCTGGCAATACCCGTGAAAATGAAAAGTGCACACACATTTCTCATCCAGCACATCCCTCTCCTGGACCTTATTTTTAAAATCACCAGTATTGAAGGATAGGTGTCAGAATGTTCGTTTTGCAGCACCCTTTAGAGCAGCCAAGTGAAAAATAAACAAACAAACAAAAAAAAACAGAAACAAAAGTGCCTGCTCTTTAACAAGGAAACTGTTCAATAAAATGTGTATCTTCCAAAGCATGGAATACTGGGCGACCATTAAAATAGAATAAGTGAGACCTATACTAGCTGCCTGGAGAGATACCCCCAATTTTCTGCTAGTGAGAAAACCAAAAGATTCATAGAAGTGTAAATAATTTGTTTGCCCTATTTGGTTTGAGAAGAAAGGAGGTGAGGAAGAGAGGGGGAAAAGAGAAGAAAAGGGAGAAGGGACAGAGGATGGAAGGAAGCCCCCGCGTGTTTGTGATTACATGAGCCCGCAGAAGTACAGACAAGCCCACCCCTCCAGGCTGTTACTGTCATTGGAGGGTGCCAGGATGAGCAGGTGGCAAGGGTGGACACTAGAGATCAGGGGAGGAGATGGAGCAAATTCCATACGCAGAACATACAGAAGTAAATTGAAAAAGAAGTCAGTGTTGCCCTGGCTGGTGTAGCTCAGTGGATTGAGCGCAGGCTGCGAACCAAAGGGTTGCCGGTTCAATTCCCAGTCAGGTCACATGCCTGGGTTTCAGGCCAGGTCCCCAGTAAGGGCCATGTGAGAGGCAACCACACACTGATGTTTCTCTCCCTCTCTTTCTCCCTCCCTTCCTCTCTGTCTAAAAAAAAATAAAATATTAATTTTTTTTAAAAAAAGAAGTTAGTGTTAATGAACATTAGGAGATATCCCAACACAGAATGGACAGAACAAGTCGTGGGAAACCCAGAAAAGAATCTAGTTCTGTACCAGAAATCCAGTATTCACCCAGCCACAGATGTCACTGGCCCTCTGGGATGAAGAATCGCTACACGGCCTTTTGTTTGGCTGGGAATTTGTAAGTACAGGCCACTGCGGAGAAGTCTCACTTCTGAAAACGCAACAGGGGACACCTAAACATTATGTAAGCTGTTTGGGGTCCTGGTTTCTTCTTCCTGCTTCACCTCCAGCTCATTTTTCAGCCATTTCAAAGCTTTCATTGGCAACTCAACAGAACAGTGGGAAAAGTGTCAAGTTTTAAAAGTGCAGTTAAATGTTATATCAGCAGTTTTGGCTAAGGTAAAAAAAAGGAATAGGACTGGAATACTATATTAGTTTAAATGGCAGTAAAAATTGTTTTCCCTTATTGATGTTCCTTTCTTACCTATGTTCCTTTCCTTACCTATGTACCTTCATGAAAAACTGAATGCTCTTATATTCACATTTTAATACTTTTATAGAAATGTCATAGTTTTATTTACTGATTTTTTTTTGAGAGAGAGAGAAAGATATTGATTTGTTGTTTCACTTATTTATGCATTCATTGGTTGATTCTTGCATGTGCCCTGACCAGGGATCGAACCCACAACCTTGGTGTACTGGGATGACGGTCTAACTGACTGAGCTACCTGGCCAGGGCAGAACAGTGTCATACTTTTAAATGTACAATTTTATTTATTTATCTTCCTGATATCAAGAGGTCTCCCTAAGTCTAAGCTTCCCATACACAAGCTGCAGATGGAGACAGAAGAGAAGGGCAAGGAAGAACATCCCAACGCAGCTATCACTTATGACTTATTTTTTCTTTAACCCAGGATATCCAGATGTTTTGATAAATTCAGCTGAACCACTGATTAAGAGTCTGTTCCGTGTTTGCCAGAAGTGATGGTGGTTCTAGATACAGGATGTTTGCATTCATCCTTTACTCCTCCACATTACACCAGAGGTCGTGCTTTTAAATTTCTAGAATATTCACCAAGGATGTTCAGAAGGAGGCGAGGTTCACACTGCACAAGAAGATGCAAACAAGTAAACTGATCTACTCATTCAAAATGGTTTCTTCCACAATGAGCTGTGTCTAAACTAGAAGCTGACATTCATAAAACCAGGTGCTATGGATAAGTAGTTGAAGCAACTAGAGTTATAGGTCTCAACATGAATAAGGCTCAAAAACAGTGCTGAAGGGCATCTTCTTAAATGGTGAGAACGGATGAGTAGGTCATTGTCTCCAGACCAGAGCAGTAAGTTGCAGGCATGAGGCCCTCTAACCGAGTTGTGGCCCACGGGCCACATGTGGCTCAGGATGCCTATGAATGGGGCCCTACACAAACTCATACATTTACTTAAAACATTATGAGGTTTTTTTGTGATTACATGTCACAAGGTATTTACCATGTGGCCCAAGACAACTCTTCTTCTTCCAGTGTAGCCCAGAGATGCCAAAAGGTTGGACACCCCTGCTAGAACTTCCCCATAGCGATGGGAAGCATTCCAGATAGTGGCTACCCCATCAGCCCAGATCCTAGAGTGAGTATGCAGCCAATCCTCAATGACATATAGCTTGAGCACGAAATAAACCTTTCCTCTCTAAACCCCTGAGATTTGGGAATTGTCTGCTGCTGCAGCAGAACCTGGCGGGCTCTCGCGGCTGCCTGACAGGGAGTGCTGCTTCAACAGCAACACAAAAGTGATGCCGGCTTAGAGGCCAGGCTGCAAGGAAGAAACAAATTTTGGAGGCTGGCAAAACATTTGGTAAAACCATTATGTGTGATAACTTGGAAGGCAGATAAATACCCAAAGAACTGGGGGAGCTCCTGTAAGAGGTTCAAGGTCAAATGTTAGTAGCATGTCTTGGTGACTGTCGGATACTGTTGGCTGAACTTTAAAGGTGTAACCCAGAAAAGAGAGAGATAGGTTCAGAAAGTAATTAACTGCTTCCCAAACAAAAAGGAAAGGGAATAGAGTCCATCAAGTCAGACTTGCAGGGCTGGGAAAAAGCAGCTGCTTCTCTTCCCCGACATTTATAAATGATAAAACTCAGAAAGCCTTTGAGTGAAAAAGATCAATTAGCACTTAGCATCGGGGTGAGGTTCAGAGGAAGAAAATGACTATCACACTCACTCTTAACACTCTGAAACGGTTAAGACGTCTCCAGCTAAAGATGCAGTCAAGGTTGTGGCTTCTTAGTTAATTCTTTCAATTATAATAGCTCAGGAGAAAAGACACTACGGGTGTGCCTTCCCCACCAAGGCCTGACAGGTTCAAAGTGTCATCAACTAAATCAATTAAGAAAGGCTGGAAGCACAGCACAAAGGCATAGAGTGAATGTAAGTACGATACCAAGAACACAAGGCTGGGCATATGGAAATAAACTCGAGTGAAATAGTTAAGAAACCCATTTCCTTTGGAAAAGAGTTGTACTGTGAAAGGAACCAAGAGCCTGAACCTAAAATGGCAGGAAAAACTGTTCAAGGCCTGAAAGAACTCTAGAGCTCCCCATCCTGTAAAGTCAGGAGGCAGCAGAGAAACCTGCTCAGCCCCCACAGAGGACACACTTAAGATGTGACCGAAGAGGCTACTGGGAAAAGCCGAGGGCTGGAAATAGCAACACGGCAGGGAGGCTCTCCCGAGTGGAGAATCGGGACCCCGACGGAATATTCTCCACCTACAAGGCAGGAAGCCCTGAAGATTTCAGAAGTGCTTCAAAATTAGAATGACCAAGGTCCAGTGAATAAATATCTCCTACTCGCCCCCTTTCCAAATAGGACTGTATATTGAGTTTTCCAACCTTTGTTTCACCAGTGTATATTAACATACAATGTACGGGGGTGGTGAACAGCAGGTAACTTGCCTCTTTTACTTCAGAAGTTTCTAGATCAAGAGTTGATGTCAAAACGAATTTATATCATCCCCTAATTTAGAGCCTGCTGTGTGCCATGCAGATGCTGCGACTGGGTAGGCATTCAGGGTTGTTTCCTTTCGGGAGGGGACGGCTGGGTCTCACCTGCAGGTGGGAGAGTGGGACGAATACCTGGTAAACAGAAACACAGACTGTGGTAGTTGCTAGCGCTGCCAGCCAAATATTTCTGGTCCTCTTCCTTCAGGCCCATGGGGTCAGACTGTCACTCCTGGCCATTTTATAAATGAGATAGACAGTGTGCCTAGTCTAGCCAGTGAGTCGTGAATGGAAACGGTGCCTGTCACTTCCAGGCAAGAGCACCTAGGGCTCCTGTGAGCCTATTCAGAACGCTTTCTCTGTTCCTGTGACCAGCAAAATTCAAGGTTAATGACTGCTCCATCGTTTGGGTCACAGTGAAGACGATCCACAATGGAGCCCCTAGCCACCCCTGAATGGACATGTAGCATGAAAGAGAAGTAACCTTTGCTATTTTAAGCCACTGGCATTCGGAGGTTATTTGTCCCTGCAGGGTGATCCTGACATCCCCTCCATCAAAATCTCTGGCTGGTGTTTTCCATGAAACCCTCCGTCTCCTGTAGCACCAGACCCAGGGACTGCCAGTATCGCTGATAAAGACGTGGGAGCTGAGCACTAATAAAAAGGTATGTAGGCCTCGCTGCATTTATTTCTGTCTAAACATTTCTCTAAACACAATCCAGCACTGGCAATCTGGTGGCAGTTAAAACCGTGAAATGAATCTCTATTCCAAATATTGTGGTGAAAATAATAAAAAACTTTATTGGTAGTCGACGGCTTTAAAACAAAGCCTGTTTCTCAAAGACCTTTCAGAACACTAGAATAGTCTCTGAGGGGACGTACGCTTCCTGCAGTACATTTCAAAGGTTCCAGAGTGAACTCCAAATAGCAAAAATGAGGGGGTGGGGGGTGAGAAGCAACCACCACAGAAAAGGTTTTCTAACCAGTCAAAAAAACAATTTTAAAGAGCTAAAGGGGCCTGACATTAGAAAATCTACCTCCTCTTGGACAACCAGCCCCAAAGCTTTAAGGTGTTCCTGGTGAGGCTAAGTCCCCTAACACTAATATTCCTTCCTGTATGTACATTAGGCACTGAGTGCTGCAGATCAGCTCCTTTGGCCACAGAAGTGACTCACCAACAAGCTGCCATCACAGAAAGCTTAACAGATCTCCCGAGGCTCCACCACGCCGGAAAGTACTGTCATAACATGCTGTGAGGAGGGAGTGGTGGGACAGAATTTCTTTTCCCACTATTTGGGAATAGATTTGTTAGGCAAAGTAGTAGGTAGGAAAGATGTCTGAGGATTGTGTAACCAACAGAAAAAAAGACTTTTCAAGCACCTTGGAGATATTTTTACACTACGTAAATAATAATCACGTTGGAGTTGCCCAAGAACCTCTACATGTTTAAAAGAAAAAAGCAACTTTCTTAAATTAGGTTCCAGGTATGTAACAGAATTGTATTTCTTTAAGAACTTGCTTTCTGAGGGCTAGCCTTGCCCTCACGATGCCTAAATTTGGTTGATAGTAGAATGTAATTCTTTGCTAATATATTCATAGAAAAATTTCACTTTAAGAACAGGAATGGACCTTCCATAAAGTCCAACACCTTGTCCACAGATAAAAAGTAGGGCTTAGAAAGATCCAGGGATTGCCTAAGGGCAGTCACACTAGGCACCATCAGAGTCACTTTCAGCGTCAGGAGGCAATGCAGCCCCCACCCTGCAAGGCTGGCCGGAGTTGTCTGTCAACTGCAGCTAAGAACATCCCACCAAATGGAGGGATCGTGAGTAAGTTTCTTTATTGAGCCACTAATTAAGCTGTAAGAGGGGTGAACTAACTAATCACCAAAGGTCTGTTTAATCCATCATGCTAAATACATATACACAAAGCCCTCCCAAACTATATTTTTAACAGCATAAAAATAAGACTTGAAAACCTAAGAACTATTTAAGATCCCTGAAAAAAGTGGTAAATGTAAAATTTAATAAAAGGGTTTCCGTAACACTGTACAGAAAGCCATAATTATTGCACACAGAGCAATCTGCAAAACATTAAATGCTCTGTGCAGAGAAACGTGAGTCACAGTTTCTTTCAAATTAATGCACGCCAGATTTCTTCTGCTGGAATGTTAGTCACATGGCAATGCCCAGTGTTGGCAAGGGTGCAAGGACACAGGCACTCGGAGTACTGATGGGAATGTAAACTGCTGGGACCTTTCCATGGGGCTATTTGGACATATATATTAAAAAGCTCCAGATTGCTCTACCCTTTGATACATTAGTTCCACTTTACACTAAGTAAATAATTATGCATGCATTCAAAAATTTACCTTAAAAATCACTGAAGGTTTACCAACAATGAGGAAACTAAGTTATTGTTCAAAAATAAAGGGCTGGTTAAACAAATGATTATCTGCTTTGCAGGATGGCATTTATGATGTGAGAATGTTCATTATGTATTAAGTGCAGAGATCAAGTGATTAAATGGTATACTTCATATGATTGCAATTTTGTATAAAAAGGAAATGACTGTTTGCAAAAAAAATCAAAACGCAACAAAACAAACAGGAGAACCTTTATGCTGAAATGTTAACAGCCTTCTCTGGATCATGAATTAGGGTGACTTTTTTCTTCTTCTTCCAGATTTTCTGAGGATGCTTTCCAATTCTCTACAACCAATACATTTAATCTTCATAACCAGAGTTATTTTAGAATTCTCAATCAAAAATGTCTTTGTAATGATGCAAAATAAAAAATTCTCTTAACTTGGCTTCAATGGGCAAGTAGCTGATGGATGGCTCCAGCCATGGAAAAGAGCCTGCCGGCACTCCCCCATCTCAAACATTCCTTCCGTTCCCAGGCAGTACTACCCGATCTATATTTTGAGCATGTTAGCCTTTAGACTCAAGCCCTCAAGCAAGACAAGGAAGGGCAGGGAAGGGCTGAAGGTCTGGGAAGAGAAAAGTGGAATTAGATGGTCCTGTGATGTTGGGGTGGGAGGCCTTATCTTGGTGACCCTAGACTGCTGGTTCCTTCATGGGCATAATTACGCAAAACTAAGAAAAAAAAAAAAAAGAAAGTGCCAGAGAAGGAATTAAAAACAAGATTTTCTATTAAAGTCCCCACCTTGATGCTGAAAGAAAACAAACCAATGGTAGGTAACAGCAGTAACTGAGCAGTCTTGAGAATGGAAAACCCAAACACAACTCATTGAAGTCAGCAGGAACAAAGCAGAGACCAACTTTGTAAAACATCGTGCATACCATAAGAAGGCTTTCGATCAAGTAAATAACATGTAGGTTGTATTGAGAGAGAGAGAGAGGGAGAGATAAGGAAAGCTCACACCCGAGAGCAGAGTTGTCTAGCTGGTTAGGTGGCTACCACCACCAGGTCTCCCTCAGGTAGGAATTTAGGATAGGAAGACTTGACTGGCCCACCTGCCTACACTATAGTCAGGGCAAAACCCTTATGTTAAATGTAACCCTATGTTAAAACCCGCTTAAAGGGACAGAGGTATGTTTTCAGGAAAGGATCACTGTGAGAAAGGTCGCACACCCCTGTGTGACAATAGCCCTTCTCCCACTGACACAGCCTCAGATTCCGATCTACTTTCTCCCTCTCACCCACACAGGGGCGGGAAGAAAAGGGCTGGTCATATTCTCATTTTCGAGAGGGAAAAAGAGAATAGCGAGGATTGCTTTCAGGACTTCTGAGGCAAGAATTATGACCACATCAGCCACCAGAACTGAAGCCTGCATGTCACCACCTTTGCCATGCCCAAATTATCTGTGGGACACACTTGGCTCAGTGCCTAGGGCCTGCAGGATTTTTTTAACACTCATGAAAATATTTTAATTTCTTGTAAAATCAGAAGAAAACATATAAACTTTCAGCTCAAAAAAATGTTGTACTATATACCATATCAATACAGTAATCTTTATACAAGCACAGTGGTAAGATATCATTCTTATTTATTTTTTATGGAGGGGGGGTCCATGAAAGCTGGCTTGTTCCACATTTTGCTTCACACTCAGCCCAGGTTAGAAGTGATAGTCTAACTTTGCATTTGCAATTTAAACTGGACCTTCAATGGCTTGTTTACAATTGTCGTTCCTTAAAGCAACTTCAATTTTAGTATTTAGTGCAACTAAATGTTAAAGTCAAGAATTTGATTACATTTATTTTACAAACTATTAGCTATACCCACATGTTATGTCCCAAATTTGCCTCATGATAAAAACCAGACTACCAGACCATTGCCTGCAGGTCTGATGCAGTGGGGCTGGAGAAAATGTTTTCAGTGAGGGGCCTCTGTAATTCTCACTGGTCAAGTTCAAAACCACTGTTCCAGCTGAATCAAAATGAATACTTTAAGCTGGACCGCAACTTCAAAGTGAGAAACTGGAATTTGAATGAGCTGTCCTTGCTTGTGACTTCGAGGCACTCAGGCTGGCAGCCGAGGACAGGCATGGAAATGACCTGCTAGACGTTCCTATTCCCATGAGTGCCTTGAACACATCTAATTGCTTGTTAATGAAATTACTTATGGACAATTTATTACATGAGTGCTGCAAGTGATTTTCAAATTTTAAGCACAGCTTTTGGATGGATGATACGGCTATTATCCATCCATGACTAAACCCCATGGCTATCGCTTTAGAGACATTCCACATATAATTAAATTTTATAATTGTGCTCCTCTCTCCCAGGGGCTCCCATTTTAAAGGTAACCAGGCATTCCTTCATAAAGAAGTTAGCTCTGGCCCTGGCTGGCTAGCTCAGTTGGTTAAAGTGTCGTCCTAATATGCCAAGGTTGCGGGTTCGATCCTCAGTCAAGGCACATATAAGAATCAAGCAATGAATTAATAAGTGAAAGAACAAATCGACATTTCGTTCTCTCTCCCTCTCTCTCTATAAAATTAATTTAAGAAGGAGGAGGAGGAGAAAAAAGGAGAAGAAGCAGTAGTTAGCTCTGGCAACAGTACTCGTTTATTTAGGTCAGGCAGACAGACAATCTTTGATTTGAAAACCATGTGACTGACCATGATACAGACAGAAACACCAACATAAAAGCTATGTTAGTTTTTTTGTTTTTTAAGGTTAAGATTTGAGAGAGGAAAAGAAATGCCCTTGCAGGGAGCCATCCTTAGATCCGGACCGGGAGGAAGCAGGGGCAAGATGGAGCTAGAGATGAGGGAATCCGAAATGTCAAATACATGAGGTTAAACATACGTTCCCATGATTCCCTTTCTCAGGTCCCTGAGCAGCCCAGTGAAGTGTAGTTTCTTTCCCAAGGTCCTGGGACGTCTCCCTGCCACCTTTACGAAAGAAATCAGAGTAGAAAGAGGGGGCCACTCAAGTGACCACCGAGCTCACCTTCTCCCCATCATCCCTATAGGGAAGCCCTACGTTTCTCTTCCAGGTCTTCAGAAGGGGAAGTGAAGGCCAATGAAATGTGTTTCCCATTTCGAAGTTAGGTTCTCAGGCCAAGGAGATGGGGGAAAAACACAAATACAGACACTAATGGTCATCATCCCTATTCCCCACCAAGAAGCTGCCTGTCCTGCCGAATCTAGAGGCAAGGGAGGGTGAATGTCACCTTTCTCTGTGGTCTTCGCCTTTAATTATACCACCTTCTTCAGCAGAAATGCAATCCCTGGACTAGAAAGAAGACCTCATAGATTTGACTATGCAGAGATATGCCAAGAGACACAAGTGCACCTGTGTGACTATCTCCACTGTGACTACTGCAGCCACCAGAGCTGATCACATCTTCCACCCAGAAAGGCTCCTCCAGCTACCCGACACGCTGAGCTGCGGCTCAGGGTGGTAATCTCATTACTTGCTTAAACAAATCCCAGTTTAAACCACCAAGAGGTTTAGCTTTCTGTCTTGACAAACCACCAGAGCATGCTTCCTTACTTCAGGGACGCTCCTGACAATTTAACACCAGAGAGCAGTTCATTAAAGAGGCTCTGGGGAGAACAGCACTGCCAGTCGGCACCGCCGGGCAGAACAACAAGCTTTGTTCATTTATTTTACTTTGACAGCGAATGTCTGGCAAATCTCTAAAACTGAGCTGAGTGGGGACTAAGGAAAGATGTGCCAACTGCTTGCCTGCAATGCAAGTTGAAGGAAAGAGGTCAGATACATCCTCGCCAAGTAATCTGAGAACTATGGGCTTTTGCATCCATCGATTCATTGAACAGGTATTTATTTTGTTCCTAGACAGTATGAGGCACTGTGGCAGAAATGGGAGGTGGCAATGAACTTGGACTTACATTCTAGTCTGCAAGGACTTACTGTCAATCAAGAAGTCTGGAAAGGAGTAAAAACTCTGCTGAGTGAAATTCACATTGCCCAAGTACCAAACACTACTTAAAACAATCCTTTAATATTTATGAATGGCAGCTCTATGCAGGCTTCCCCCTTAAGCACAGTAACTATTACAAAGTAAAACCTGACACCTCCTAGCCATTCAAGGACCTTATAATTAAACTGGAGATGACAGTCAAACCTAAAGAAAGTCTAAAATCATAGGATATTAGTGTTGGAGGGGCATAAGAGCTCTTTTAGGGAAATGCACATCAAAACCACAAGGAAATACCACTTCAAACTCACCAGGATGGCTATAATCTAAAAAAATGGAAAATAAGTGTTTGTGAGGATGTGGAGAAACTGGAACCTTTATAAACCACTTGTGGGAATAAAAATTAGTGCAGTCACTTTGGAAAAGAGTCTGGAAGTTTTGCAAGAGGTTGAACATAAGTTAGTTTATTATCTAGTAAGTCTACACTTAGGTACACACACAAGAGAAATAAACACATATGTCCACACAAAAACTTGTGTGCAAGTGTTCATGGGCATTACTCATAACAGCCAAAAAGTGGAAGCAACCCAAATGTCCATCAACTAATGAGTGAACAAATAACATGTGTATCTCCATCAATGAAATATCATTTGGAAATAAAGAAGAACAAGATACTGACACATAGAAGACATGGATGAACCTTGAAAACACTAAGCCAAGTAAAAGGAGCCAACCACAAAAGACCACATGTTACATAATTCCATTTATATGAAATGTCCACAATAAGTAAACCTATGGAGAAAGAAAGACTAGAGATTGCCTAGGGTTGGGGAGTCTAGGGGGAAAGAGAGTGGCTGCTAATAAGTTTTTTGGGGGGATGCCAAAGAGTCCTAAAGTTGTAAGGTGCAGTATAGGGAATAAAGTCAATTTTGTAATAACCATGTGTGGTGATGGATGGTTGTTGGGCTTTGGGTGGAGATCACTTTGTGAGGCTTATACATGTCAAATCACTGTGTCGTACACCTAAAACTAATATAACAATGCCATCAATTCTAATTAACATACAATTGTGGTGATGGCTGCACTCAGTATACTAAAAAAAACATTGGACTGTACACTTTAAATGTTGTATCTCAATAAAGCAAACTTCATACATATACAAAGCTCTGGTTTTCACATATAAGTTAACATTTAAAATATAAATGCCAGCCCTGACCGGTGAGGCTCAGTTGGTTGGGTATTAACCTGCAAAGCAAAAGATCACTGGTTCGATTTCTAGTCAAGGGCACATGCCTGGGTTGTGGGTTCGGTCTTCCGGTTGGGGTGCTGTGAGAGGCAACCAATCAATGTTTCTCTCTCACATCAATGCTTTTCTCCCTCTCTTTCTCCCTCCCTTCCCCTCACTCTAAAAATAAAGTCTTTTAAAAATAAAATATAGTAAATGCCAAATTATAATAGTTTTTGAAGGAAATCTTTCTAAAGTGTATGATCCACTTTCCCATATTCTTAAAGAAAATTTTAGCCCTTTCTGATGACTCGGGGTCATATAAGAATCAGGTATTGTGCCCACCATATACCGATGTTCTCAGGAGCCACATAAACCTGTGCTTCCCAGGCTGCTCTCGTGTAAGTATTCCTTTGTCTTTATTATAGCTTTCTATGTCCTGCTATTGGACTAACTGTTCATTTCTTGCTGCTGTTAGCGTTACTGCCATCTGTCTACCCCAAACCTGCAATGAACGCGAAAAATCAAGTCTGTTAAACTGTGAGTTTGATAAGAATAGAGAGACTGAGAGAAGAGCACAGGAAGTATTTCAAGTATGAAATGCATGAGTAGATCCAATTTTATCTACTTTCCAACACTGATTTTGGTTGCTCAGAAGTGTTTACTTCCTTCCAGGTTCTCAGCTGCTTTCTGGGTTATTGGTGACGAGTTGCCAGAAGTGATGATCACTGTAATTAATAATAAACGTTTTGGTTTTTTTTACTATAACAATCTTTATCAAAGGCACAGCTAGATATAACAACTAACTGGGAAGAGATTCAAACTTAAAAGTATAAATATGAATTTTAAAATATTTTATTTACCTGGCACCCTTTAGCTTGGGGGCATATGCCCTTCTTATGTGTTAAGGTGAGATTTTCAAACTCTTTAGCATTGGAACTTTTTGTTCTATTACATCTTAAGTGTGGACCTCACATACGAAAGAGATAAAAAGCAACATCTTATTTACATTGGTTTATCTTATCCCCCCAAATCCCGTTTCATGTAAAGTCAGTGCAAACGATGCTGTTTCAATGAACAAAAGGGTGGAAAACTGTCACTTCCACATGACAGCGGCGGCCCTGTGAACTGGCTGCACACCATCCCTTCGGATCCCACAACGCGGGGAAAACCTGTTGCGCAGAAAGGAGGTGCCAATCCTGGCTGTTTTTCAAACAGCTTTCCTTGCCATCTTAGGGATTTTTTTCATCAAAACTCAGTAGCTTGAAAAGATTTACTGAAAATGTTCCACAAAAAGATGAATACTAAAATTATCTAACAATTCCTCACTTTGCTTAGAGTAGATATAAAAATCAAACAGAAAGCATCTAAACCTGTTAAAAATCTAAGAACAGCATTACCAGGACTTGACAGGTTACCCATTTACTCGTTATTACGTAACTGACCCAAGCCAAAGAGAGAACGCTTGCCAAGCAAATAAACTTAAGCTTCTTCTAAAAATTAATCAAGTTTGGTACACATAAGCCGAAGTGGTGTGCTGGCTTGTGCAATCTTGTGTGGACATACACGCAGAGGTCAAACTTTTTAAAAGACTTCATGAAGAGCTACAAACTCACCAATAAATGGTCTGTTTATAAGAATTCAGAAGCTTATTCCAATGTCTATAAATAATGTGTTAACCCAGCAGCAGCATGGTACCAAGTAACACTCAGGGCTCGCTATATGCCAGGCACTGTGCAGGGGCCTTTCTGTGCAATATTTAATTTAATTCTCATATCCCAACGAGGTAGGCAAGCACTAATGTTATGCCCATTTTACAGCTGAAGAAACTAAAGATCAGAGAGGTCAAGGAACCCACCCAAACATTAGTTAGGTGGTCTCCTACAGGCTTTTTCATTACAGCTTTTAAATAGACAAAATTATCTTTAAAAAAGAATTTTGAATGAATTATTTGGACCCCTTAAAAGTTCCATCCTATACATAGCTGATGCATAACAAATACCCACTGACAGAAAAACGAAAGAGCAAACCCGAACATTTTGTCCACCATTACTTATACAATCCAGTATAAAAACTGATATTAGTGATGCCCTGTGTTATTACAAAATATAAAACGCTGCTCATTATTCTGTCAAAGAAGGCAGGGGTGTATAAAATGCATGTGAAGCCCATTTTGCACAAAACTGAAACAGTCATGAAACTAATAAAAGCAAACCATCTCTGGCAGTTATCCAGGTGACAATCCCGTGACGTCTGATCCCCAGAAATGCCTGACAAACAAGAGCGACACGACACAGACTCGGGTCTTTGTCTTAGCTCCAGGTCCACCCTGGACCAGCACTGCCCGCCTCCCAGCCCTGCACCCGTGCAGTCCTAGGCAGTAGCCTGCCTGCTCACACTAACGACTCTCGGCCACACTAACAACTTTTGAGGAATGGAGAGCCGCGGAATTCTTTTAACATTACTCCTAATCTCTCAATCTCAAAACAAAAACCACAGAAGAGATACTGATTACTTCTAGCCCAGTGACTTGGGGGTGATCCCAAAGCACCTTTTTTGGTACAGGACTATATCATTCCAATAAGGTTCCAAATCTCAGACCGAGGAGAAATGGTTAAAAATTGATAATCAACAATATGCTAACAGGTACCTAGAAACAAATGAATCCTCAGAAACAACCCAGTATCAGATTATCATCTATAGCTGTCAACAAATGGAATGTAATAATGTGAACTGTGTTTAGAGAACGAATTGATCATCCAATTGTGCATCATAAAATACTATAGTCTCACAACATTGTTCAGTTTTTCAGCAAGTAACAGGTTATGGTTGTGTTCTTTAAAAGAGTTCTTTTAGAAATACATATGAAAACATTTACCACTGAAATGATATGATATCTCAGATTTGTTTCGATATCATCAGTTTGGGAGGGGAAAGGTCTTGTGTAGTAGATAAAATAAGATCACTTGTGAGCCGATAATGATAGAAGCTGAGTGACGAGTAATTAGCAGTTAGCTATACTCTACACCCTGCTTTTTTATAACTTCCTAAATAAAAAGATTGTTTTCAAATTTCAACACTCTCCTAATATTCACTCAGGACAGTGAGAGGCCAAACCGAGCACAATGAGTTTACCTTTGGAATTAAAGTCCAACGGGTGAGAGGGGGAAGTCCCTTTTCTGCCTCACAGATCCTGTGTATGGAAGCAAACCTACCGAGCTCCTTCCCCGTTTGGCTGGGACAAACTTCAACCTGCCTGTCCTAACTGGGACACATTTCAACCTGCCTGTCCTACCCAGAAACCTGCAGTGAAGATATTCTGGCAACTCCACCCTGCCATTTCAGCAGTGATACAGACACTGGAAAGGTGCCAGTCTCAACTGGGGCCAGATTTATACCTAGTTGAAGAAAAAAAATGTTGGTGTTCCCCAATCTCTAATAAATGTGGAACTCAAAATAATCCAAGTCATTCAAAATAAAAATAGTGAATCATGAGATAAGGATAAAGAAGTCCAAAGTTATGAATTTCCTGTGATTAATACTTTGCTGCACGTTATATATACATATCCTGAAGACATATAGAATATCCCTTCCTTTCTTGGTCCCGGCTACACTGCTCACTGCTGGTATACTTAACACCCGCTTGTTCTACTTACTGGGCAATTCGGCACTGGGCCCAACTATATTTGAGGTAGGAATTGAAGAGGGAGAAAGGGAGGCAGATAATAATATGATTCTAAAGTCTACCCCTGCACCCTAGTGGGCCCTCAAATATTTATAGAATACTGTCTTTCCCGAGAATGAGGCTCCCTCATCTAACTTGTCTTCTGGCATTGTCCTACTTAGCAGAGGACATGTTGACCTTTCCTCCCATTCTCTGCCTCCAGTGCTTTAATAATTCAGTTTGTATTACTGATGCTCTCTGGGACTTTTCTCTGAGTGGCATGTGACCTGAATCCTAGTCAGTGGTGTACAAGTAAATGCTTAACAACTGGCTCTCGGAAAATAAAGCCCTAATTTTCAGCATTTACCAACTTTCATTGCCTAAACACACCCACTAGGGCCGATGTGAAGCTACAAGCACCAGGACACTGAATGCAGAGCAGGGAAGTCATGCGGACAACCAGCTCCCAGAGCCTGTAGGAGCCAATGCCAGCACTACCGGGGCTCCTGTGGCACCCCCGCCACTCGTCTAAAAGCGTGGATGAAATATTATGTGGTCGCCCCAGAGAATAGATCACATTTCGGCCGCTTCCTCACAGTAAGAACCTTCCTTAAAAGGTAGAAAGCTCTGACACTTCCTTGGCCAAACTGATAATATTACCATCCTTCCCTAAATGGATAGCATCACTTCAGAAGTTTTTCATCAAATATAGGCAGTTGGGGAAATATAAACAGGAACATCCTCAACTATGCTCAAGCCCTCTGACTCAAACACCCACAGCGCAGTGATCCGTGGAACCACCCGAGCATTTGAGTAAAATCAAGCCAGGCAATGGCGTCCGGCTGCCCTCCAGCTCAGAACCACTTGAAACTGAGCGTGTCACGCAGAGTGGAGCGCAGTGCCTGGCCCGAAGGAATAAAAACCGGTTTGCCCCTGTGGGACCCATGGGGATTTTGAAATCTCAGTGCTCAAGGCCTCCCGGGTCAATGCTTACCTGGTCCCTTTATGAAAACCCCAAGAAGCCATCCTGCAGCCTAAACTTTAATACTTTCTAGCACCCCAATACCAGCCGCACTGGATCTCACGGGTAATGAATCTGGCAAGGGAGGGCTTGGGTCTTGGTTCTTCAGAGGGTAGGACCCCAAGAAAAAGTCAAGAGGAAACAATTGTCTTTAACTAACTAATGAGCTGTCACGTAGAAGACATGAGGTATACTGTATTGTCAAGGAACACAGGGTAAAAGTTACGGGGGCAGGGGGCAGATTTTGACTTAATATAAGGAAGGACATCTAATACCACCACCCATAAAAATAGCTAACATTTACTGACTGCTTATGTTTTGCTGGAAGCCTCATCACGCTGCTTACATGTATCAGCCTGAGGTTAACTAAGTCCATCTCAGTCTCTTTCACGCCTGGAATGCTGACCTCAAGCTGCAGAGAAGCTGTTTGTCCAGAAGCCTCAAAGGGTTCCTAGTAACCAGCACTGCCCAGGCTGGCCACAGGTCACAGACGTTGACGAAGGTCCAGACTGTCCTGAGCTGCAATCCAAAGTCCCTGTGGCCTTAGATTCAGCATAGGACCAAAGCCAGGCACACCAGAAGGTTCATATGCTAGTCTTGAAGGCAACAGGTGCCCAGAAATATCTGTGTCCTCATCTGCCAGAACGAAGTTTGCTTGGCAGTGGGTTAAAACTAAGGTCCAAGAACTGGATGCAGCTGTTCTGAATTCTGAAGCCCTGTTCAATTCATTCAGCTTTCATAAAGGAAAAGTGCTCAGTTTCCAATCCTTATCTCTTTTGTGCCTATCTGCCTCTCTCAAGGCCTGAGATATTAAACAGTAGCGATCAAAGGAAGATCATTCCTTTTTTAAAAGGAAATTTGTCCTGACACTAGATTAGCAGTAATATGAATTATACTTTCTTCTTACGCAGTTGCCAACATCACTCTCACGCAGGGTCTGCTCACCGTACTCGTCTCAGCAGTCGTCATGGAGCAATCTATGAAAGTGACAATGAGGTCAAGACTTGTGACACAGGTCAGATATCCTTCTAGAAATGTCAGAGGGAATTAGGGGAGATTCCAGGTAGGTGATGTCAGCTCAAGTTGGAGGATACCGTGAAACCCAGTCTCAAAAAGTTTCTCAGTTGGAATACGATGAGTTCATGGAAATTCTGAGATTTAAGAAAGCTTTAAAAGCCTCCTTGGCACCCTGGCCGGGTAGTTCAGTTGGTTAGAGCATCGTTGCCACACACCAAGGTTGCAGGTTCGATCCCTGGTTAGGGCACATATAAGAATCAATCGATGAATGCATAAATAAGTGAAACAAATTTATCATTCTCTCTCTCTCTCCCTAAAATAAATACATATATATATACATCTGTGCCTAACAGCAATAACATTCATCATAAATGCCCTTTATTAATAGTAGCTACTATTAATAGTAAAATATCCTTTACTATGCACGCACCAGGGTCCAGGCATTCTACTACACACTTGATATTTTCTACACTTCTACACAGGCACCATTTATTTCCACTCAACAAAGCAAGCTTCTAAGAAGTTAAGAATCTCACAGTTAATAATTAGTAGAATGAGGATCTGAATCCAGGTCTGGTGGGTCCACTCCAGAAAGTGCCTGCACTTCCCAGGAACCCACTAGAATGCCACGGCCCAACAGAGTCCAAATCTGAACTTAGATGGTTTTACCCCGAGTACCTGAGCCCTCCCTCAGCTTCTCCTCCTGCAGAGGAAGATCATGATAGTAGCTATCTTACTCGATTTGGTCTGCTTTAACAGAAATACCATACACTGGGTAGCTTATAAACAACAGAAATTTATTTCTCACAGCTCTGGAATCCAAGATAAGGTCCTGGCAGATCTGCTATCTGATTAGGGCCGGCTTCCTAGATGGCCGGCTGTCTGTTTGCTGCAACCTCACGTGGCAGCAGGGGCCAGCTAGCTCTCCGGGCGTCTCTTTTATAAGGGCCCTAATCCCAATCGTGAGGGCTCAAAGATCATGACCTAATAATCACCTCCTAAAGGCCCTGCCTCTTAATACCAACATCCTGGGGTTGAGATGTAGTATATGGATTTGAAGGGACACAAACATTCCGTCTACAGTGATACCTACCTCACAGGGTACTACGAGTGTCTGATGCTACTGTGACTTCCACAGACAAGCTTTTTGCCAACGATGTAAAAATTTCATACACTTACCTCTTCTTAAAGTTTTACAGAACGTACTTCTTTTTCCCAACGTAAATACATAATAGGCTCATTGGGGCAGAAAAGAATGTCAGCCATCTGGCCATGGAGTTGGACTTGTGTTGGTGCTCTGGCCTGCCACTCACTGCCTACAGGTCTAGGGCAGGTTGCTTCGCTTCTCTGAGCCTGCCTTTCCCCATCTGTCAAATGCAGAGTGGGGGTGGTAATTGTGTGCTTTTGTAAAAACACACGCAGAACAAGAGGCACAGGGCTGTTGCTCAATAACAGCTACTCTAATTACTCATCAAGCAAAGTGACTACTGGAGGGACCCACTATTGTCCTAAGTTTTCTATCCTCTTTCCAAACTATAAAGAAATCTGTGGAGGATACAAAATGAATGCCCAGAAATCGATGGCATTTTTATACTCCAATAATGAGCTATCAGAAAGAGGAAGAAAACAATTTCATTTACTATTGCAACAAAAAAATAATAATAATAAGGTACCTCAGAATAAAGTTAATTAAGGAGGTAAAAGACCTATACTGAGAAAACTATAGGCCACTGAAGAAAAAAAATTGAAGAAGATACAAGTAAGGGGAAGCATACACCGTGTTCATGGGTAGGAAGAATTAACATCATTAAAATGTCCATACTACCCAAAGCAATCTACACATTCAATGCAATTCCTATTAAAATACCAATTGCATTATTTCATAGAACTAGAACAAATATTCCAAAAATGTATATGGAACTAAAAAAAGATCCCAAAGAGCCCTAGCAATCTTGCGAAAAGAAGAACAAAGCTAAAGAACAGTATCACAACTCCTGATATTAAATGACACTATAAGACCACTGTAATAAAAACAGTCTGGTACTGGCATAAGAACAGACATATAGATCAATGGAATAGAACAGAGAGCCCAGAAATAAACCCATACCTGTATGGTCAATTGATATTTGACAAAGGTGGCAAAAGCATACAATGGAGCAAAGACAGTCTCTTCAGTAAATTGTGATGGGAAGACTGGACTGGTTCATGCAAAAAAAAAAAAAAAATGAAACTGGACCGCCAACTTATACCATACACAAGAATAAACTCAAAATAGATAAAAGACTTAAATGTAAGTTATGAAACCATAAAAATCATAAAAGAAAACATAGGCAGTGAAACCTCAGATATCCCACGTAGCAATATTTTTGCTGATATATCTCCTAAGACACTGGAAATAAAGGAGAAAAATAAACAAATGGGACTGTATCAAATTTAAAAGCTTCTGCACAGTTAAAGAAATCATCAGCACGACGAATAGGAAACCCACTACATGGGAGAACATTTTTGCCAAAGACACATCTGTTAAGGGTTTAATCTCCAAAATAACAAAGAACTAATATCAGGAAGACAAACAACCCAATTAAGAAATGGGTAAAAGACCTAAACAGACACTTCTCCAAAGAGGACATACAGAGGGCCCACAGACATGTGAAAAAATGCTCAACATCACTAATCACCAGAGAAATGCAAATTAAAACCTCAATGAGCTATCACTTACACCTGTCAGAATGGCTATCATCAATAAATCAAACAAGTATTGGGGAGGATGTGGAGGAAAAGGAACCCTCATGCACTGTTGATAGGAAAGCAGACTGGTGCAGCCACTGTGGAAAACAATATGGAGTATCCTTAAAAAATTTTAAATGGAACTCCCTTTTGACCCTGAGATTCCACTCCTGGGAATATATCCTAAGGAGCCCAAAACACCAATGCAAAAAAATATATGCACCCCTGTGTTTGTAGCAGCACTATGTACAACAGCCAAGATTTGGAAACAGCCTAAGTGCCCAGGAGTAGACAAGCGGATAAAAAAGCGGTGGTACAACACATTTACACAATGAAATACTATGCAGCAGTAAAAAAAAAGAAATTCATATTTTGCAATAGCATGGATGGACCTGGAGAGAATTATGCTAAGTGAATTAAGTCAGTCAGTAAAAGACAAATACCACATGACCTCACTCATATGTATAATCTAATGAACACAATAAACTAACGAACAAAATATTAACAGAAGCTTAGATACATGAAACAGACTGACAGCTGCCAGAAAGGAGCAGGGGTGGGGAGGTGGGGAGATGGGATGAAAGATGGTGAAGGGATTTAACAAAGAACATTTATGCACAACCCATGGACAGAGACAACAATGTGGCGATTGACTTAGGGAGGGGAGAGAGTGGGGCAGGGTGCAGGTGGGTAAAGAGAGAAAAAGTGGGAACAACTGGAATAGCATAAACAATAAAAATAAATAAAGTAATACAAATAAATAAATCTGGAGAGGTCCAATTATTTTGTAACTGCCTTTAAAAATAATGTTTCGTCAACTCTGAATCATCTGCTTCTTTCAAATAAATTTCCAAGGAGAAACACACACACATACACACGATTAGCCAATGCTAAGCATCTAAAAGATGTCATAAGTAATGAGATACCAAGCTTGATACCTGCACTATCTAGAGAAAGGGTCCACTTAGAAATTCTGGCCCTGGCTGGTGTGGCTCAGTGGATTGAGCATCAGCCTGCAAACCTAAGGGTGACTGGTCTGATTCCCAGTCAGGGCATATGCCTGGATTGGGGGCCAGATCCCCAGAAGGGGACGCACAAGAGGCAACCACACATCAATGTTTCCCTCTCTCCCTCCTTTCC
>PVJI01019583.1:0-30722 GCA_004026765.1 Micronycteris hirsuta | reverse complement strand
TGTAGGTCCTTGCCTTTCATGACTTGGTATTTCTTTCCAGCCCCTTCTTGCCTGAAAGGTCTCTTTTGAGAAATCAGCTGACAGTCTTATGGGAATTCCTTTGTAGGTAACTGTCTCCTTTTCTCTTGCTGCTTCTAAGATTCTCTCCTTATTTTTAATCTTGGGTAATGTCATTATGATGTGTCTTGGTGTGTTCCTCCTTGGGTCCAACTTCTTTGGGACTCTCTGAGCTTCCTGGAATTCCTGAAAATCTATCTCCTTCAACAGCTTGGGGAAGTTCTCCATCATTACTTGTTCAAATAAGTTTTCAATCCCTTGGTCTTCCTCTTCTCCTTCTGGCACCCCTATGATTTGGATGTTGGGACGTTTAAAGATGTCCTGGGGGTTCCTAAGCCTCTCCTCAGTTTTCTGAATTCTCATTTCTTCATTCTTTTCTGTTTGGATGTTTTTTTCCTTTCTTCTGGTCCACTCCATTGATTTGAGTCCCAGTTTCCTTCTCATCCCTATTGGTTCCCTGCAGATTTCCCCTCATTTTCTTTATATTTTCCTTCATTTGTTCAAGTAATTATGACAATCTTTCTTCAAATCCTGTGAGCATCCTGATTACCAGTGCTTTGAACTGTGCATCTGATAGGTTGGCTATCTCTTCGTCACTTAGTTGTATTTTTTCTGGAGCTTTGATGTGTTCTTTCATTTGGGCCATTTTTTTTTTCTCGATGAGCCTGTTATTTTAAGGGGCAGAGCCTTAGGTGTTCACTGGGGCGGGGTAACCCATGTCATTGTGTTGTGACGCTGTCTGTGGGGGCGGGGCCTGAGAGAACAATGGCGCTTGCTCCGCTTTCCACACTTCCCCAGCTACCCACAAGCAAGTTGGGCCCTTCTTTGCTGGCTCCGGGGTGAGTGGACGGGCCTGCACAGTTCCAAGTCCCCGTGGGTCTCCCCAGCGAACTCTCCTGTGAGGCCGGGAGTTCCCCCCACTGCCGCCTCAACCCCCACAGGTGTATTCAATTGGTGGTTTTTGGCTTTATTTGCCTGCGTTGGTGGGCCACGTGGTCTGTTCCGCTCCCCAGCATTTCCTCCTGGTTTATCTGCGCGAGAATGAGGGACTGCCCAGTCTACCAGTCTCAGCCACGGTTTCACTGAGTGTACCTGCTGAGTTTTGGCCAGGCGCGCCCGCCACAGGCCTCTCTGGGCAGCTGGAGCGTTGCCGGTACCGCTCCACAAACCTCGTCTTGCCGAGTGCTCTCTACCTGGCTCTGCCCCGCTTACTGGTCTGGATGAACGTGTCTTCCTTAACTCCTTGGTTGTCAGACTTCCACTTAGTTCAGTTTTCTGTCAGATCTGGCTGTTTTTGTTTTTTAAATTGTTGTTTTTCCTCTTTTGGTTGTGCGAGGAGGCACAGTGTGTCTACTTACGCCTTCATCTTGGCCGGAAGTTGTGTAATTGATTTTTTAATGTTAAGTGAAACTTGTACTCCTGGGATAAACTCGGTTTGGTCATTATGTATTTTTTTATTTGTCAGACTCAATTTTCCAATATATGCATTGCATTCTATAAATTTTCCTCTAAGTGTCACTTTAACTGCATTCCACAAGTTTTAGTGTGAAACATTCATTCTAGATATTTTCTAAATTTATGGTTTATTTTACCGATGATCTTTTTAAATTGTTTCTACCAATTTTTAAACATATTGAACTTTCCTTGCCATGTTTTTGTTTTTGCTTGCTAGCTTGCTTGCACTTCAGTGGGAGAACATATTCTATATGATTTAAGTTCTTCAGAACTCAAGACTTGTTTTATGTCTCATTATATGTTGAATTTTTATAAATGTTCTATGTGTAAAGATTATATATATGTACCTGTTCAGTGCTTTGTTCTTATATAAGAACATTAGATTTTGTTTGCTAATTTTTGTTCAAATATTTTTATATTCTTAGCCATTTTACTGATCTATCAAGCAAATTATGTTAAAATCTCCCACTATGACTGTAAGTTTGCATATTGCTCCTTATAGTTCTGTCACTTTTTGCTTTGTGTATTTTAGGCCACGTTCTTTAAAAGCATATGAATTCACATCTGCTGTGTATTCCTGGTGAAATGAACTTTTATCATTATGAAATATACCTCTTTATCTTTAGTAATACTTTTTAAAAAGATTTTATTTATTTATTTTTAGAGAGAGGAGAAGAGAGGGAGAAAGAGAGGGGAGAAACATCAATGTGTGGTTGTGTCTCACTCACCCTCCACTGGGGACCTGGCCTGCAACCCAGGCATGTGCCCTGACTGGGAATTGAACCAGCAACCCTTTAGTTCACAGGCCAACACTCAATTCACTGACCCACACCAGCCAGGGCTCTACTAATACTTTTTGTCTTTACTTTGGTATTAGTAAAGCTATATCAGCTTTCTGGATAGGTATCTACATAGAAGATATTCTATCTACATAGAATACATGGAAAAAGCATAGACTATATGCTTTTATTTTTAAATTTTCTATATTATATATGTGATGTTTTTTGTAAACACCATATAGCTTTTGTTTTTTAATTCACAATGGCATTCTCTTTTAATTGAAGCATTTAGTCTATGTTTATTTTTATATAATTATTGCTGTATTTCAGGTTAAATCTACTACATTATATTATAGGGTTTTTTTTTTTATCCATCTAAAATATATTTTCTTTCCTCTTCGATTTTGTCTTCTTTTGGATTGATTCTTTTTCATTATTCTACATTTTCCCTCAGTTGATTTGGAAAGTATACATTCTCTTATTATTCCTTTTGTGGTCCTCCTAAAGGTTACAGAATTCTTGACTTATCAATGTATAATGCCAATCTATTTTTGTCTTGTCTTGGAAGAATAGCATTGATACTCTCCTCTCAACTTAAGTGTTGTTGGTAGCATGTACTTCAATTATCTTTTAAGTTCCCAAGAATTGTTATTTAATACATTTAGCATTTAATGATGTTTTATACAATTAGTCTTTCTGTATGTTTTCTCACGTATTTTCCTATTTTCTTATTTTGTTGCTTGGGATCATTTTCCTTCTGTCTATGAACACCCTTTAGTATCTCTCTTACTGCAGGTCTGCTCATGATTAACAAAGATTTCAGTACATTGTCTTTTGGCTTTCATTATCTCCATAGAAAAATCTACTAGAAGTAAGTCTAATTGTTGTTCTTTGAAGATAGTCTGTATTTTTTTTCTCTGGTTTCCATAGAGGCTTTTAATCTTTGATTTTCATCATTTTTTATATGTTTGGATATATATTTGTCTTTATTTATACTGCTTGACTTTTATTGGGTTTCTTGTACTTAGGGATTGGTATCATTCACGAACCTGGAAAATTTACATACATCATGCTTTCAAATAGCTTTCTCCTTAATTTTCATTCTACTCTCCTAAGATCATGTTATTTAATTCTCTGTGTATTTTTAATCTTCTTGTATTATTTTCTGTACTTTTGTAATTCTTCCTGGTTTTTTTCTTTTTTTCTTCCTGGTTATTTTCTTCTGTCTTCCAATCAGCTCTCCAACCTGTACCATATCTCTGAGACCTTGAGATTAATGATTGTATTTTTATATAAAATTTATCTGTTTATTTCAAAGATCTGAAATGTCCCTTTTCATAATTTTCAGTTCTCTGTGCAAATTCTCATTGTTGTAATTTATCCTGATAGTTATTTTTAAATATATATCTGGTAATTTTAATACCTGAAATTTCCACTGTTCTATTTTCTCACTTCAGCTGATTCTTGTTCATATTGTCACTTGTATACTTGATCATCTCTGTGTGCCAGATATTATATTTTAAAAACTTTTAAGAAATAATTGGAGAACTAAGAAGATGTCATCTTATACCAGATAGTAAATTTTAGTAGCTTAAAACAACAAGCATTTTATTTATTTGCCTACAATGTTGTAATTGGGTTGGACTTGGTGGGGACAGTTTTCTTGCTCTATCTGGCTTTGGCTAGGACTGCTCACTTGGAGCTGAAGGATCTGCTTCCAAGATAGCCTCATGATTTGCTGGTAAGTTGTACTGCCTGTGGCAGGGAGCTCAGCTAGGGCCATGGGTTGGAGGCTCTGTTCTCCATGTCACTTCTTCACATGACTAGGTGAGGTGCCTCATAACATGATGGTCTCAGGGTAGTCATAATTTCTTCAGTGGTGGCTAGCTGAAGCCAAATTGTAAAAGTAGAAGCTGCTAGGCTTTTAAAGGTTTAGGTAAATTATCACTTCTGCCACATTCTATTGGTTAAATTAGGGTTGTTAGAAGGGTTGTTACCTTGACTGCTTTACATACCTGCAAGACCTCACCCTACATCTGCTGGCCATTGATAAGATACAGCCTTGTGGTTGTAGGACTCCAAGCTGTTTTTGGCCCTTTGGAGCTCTCTGACTCTGAGATTCCTCACTATGCTCCTGAGTGACATCAACTAGATAGTAAGCCTCCTTTCTAACCTCCCCCTCTGCTGGGAGTGCCTTTGCCCTTTTCCCCTCCTGAGGGTAGCTGCATGCTATAAGTCTCTGGATGGTCTCATGCTCTGAGGGATCTCCCCTCTCATGTGATCCTGTTGAAGCATCACCCATTAAAGCATGTTGTGTGTTACTGGTTTTCTTGGTCATGTCTTTTCCCTTGATCAGCCCCCAAGTCTCTCACACGCCCTACAAACACTTCATGTAATTGAGTTTCAATCCCTGCAGGAAGCTTTAATACAATATGCTGCTGAGAGAAAGCTGGAACACAAGTGTTAGTGGGGCTCAGGGAAGCAGGAGCCACTGGGCCAGGATCAGTATAGAATCAAAGGACGGAATAGCAAGGCCAGAGCACCATTTGGCTTCAGATTGCAGCTAATGAGGCCAGTACTACCTGTTATAAAATTATTTCTGAATGCTGTAGAATATATGATTTTAGTAGTTTACCACCAAGGCCTCACCTAGGGCCCTCCGAAGGCACATTACAAGGTCCTATGGTTTCCTCACATTTACAGATGCTTTCTGAGCACCTCACCCCAGAAACTGGGTGTTTTCCGGGATTCAGAATCACATTCATAATTCAAGAGAGATTGCGTTTTGAGGATCTCCCCTCTTAGTTTTCAGAGGATTGGTCTTTTCCCACATTGAGAGTCAAGTGCTGACCTCTAGTGGCAGTCAAGACAGTGATTCCACTGTACTTCAATGATATCTTGGCAAATAATCTTCCCAAATTGTTACGAGAATGTATAATGACTTTATGAGGCATTATGCTTGAGTATGTTTTTTGATGAGTGTTAAATAACTTAAACTTCTGAAAAGTTCACATGCCGAGTGATAGCACCTTATTTTAGGTAGCTTCTTTTCAATGGACAGTTTAAGAGCCAGATTTTTACCCTCCCTAATAAGGTAGACTAGACTAGAATATTTGTACAAACACAGTAGATAAAACGTCTACATAGACACTTTAGAGTCTAGATAGAATTATTTGTCTACACCAGGGGTCCTCACCCTTCAGGCTGCGGACCAGTAGGGATCTGAGACCTGTTAGGAACAGGACCACGCAGCAGGAGGTGAGCTTGAATATAATGTGCTTGAATCATCCTGAAACCATCCCCTACACCCTGATCCCTGGAAAATTGTCTTCCACAAAACCAGACCCTGGTTCCGAAAAGGTTGGGGACTGATGGTCTTCACTAATCATGAAAGTACTGCTTAAAGGATGGAGGACTCGAAGTTCTGACACCAGTAAACCACTGACAGTCTTCAGCAAGCCACTAAGATCTTTCAGTGCTGTATTTTAATCCTTTTCCTTCCCAACCAACAGCTTACCCAGAATCCGAGAGCTGCATACAATTCAAGAGCTCTGTTAACTGGCTCAGGATCCCAACAAAAGTTTCTGGACCTCTAATCTTATTCATTTTCTGGGGAAATTTTTTCATTCTTATTTGGTAAAGACAGCAATCTCTATTGAACTTTGGACATCCAGGGAAAACAGGACTGAATGTAGGAGAAATGGCTATACAAACATGGTCTCCTACTTTCAACAGCAGCTCTCAACACTGGTTCCAATCAAAGCGCTCAGCAGACACTCGCTCTGATGATTTCCCTGATAATTAGTGATGTTGAGCACATGTTCATGTACCATTTGTACGTCTGCTTTGGAAAAATAATCTACTCAAGACCCTCTGCCCATTTTTTAAACAGATGGGTGTTTTTTTTTCTACTGAGTTGTATGTGTCTATATATATTTTGAATATTAAATTCTTATCAGATATATAGTTTGCAAATATTTTCTCCCATTTGGTAGGTTGTCTTTTCATTTTGTTGATGGTTGTCTTTGCTGTGCAGAAACATTTTAGTTTGATGTTGTCCCATTTGTTTCTTTTTGCTTCAGTTGTCTTTGTTTTTGGTGTCAAATCCAAAAAAAATCATTGCCAAGACCAATGTCAAGGAACCTACCATCTATGTTTTCTTCTTGGAGTTTTATGGTTTCAGGTCTCACATTCAAGTCTTTAATCCATTTTGAAGTAATTTTTGTGTATGGTTTAAGATAGTGGTCCAGTCTCATTCTTTTGCATGTGGCTGTCCAGTTTTCTCAACACCATTTATTAAAGATTTTTAACTTTCCCCCTTGTACATTCTTGGCTCCTTTGTCATAAATTAATTGAACCATACAAGCAGAGATTTATTTCTGGGCTCTCTTCATTGATCTGTGTGTCATTTCCCCTGCTAATACCACACTGTTTTGATTACTATAGCTTTGTAATAGGGTTTGAAATCAGGGAACATCTTACTTCCAGCTTTGATCATCATTTTCAATATTGCTTTGGTTATTTAGGATCTTTTGTGATTACATACCTACTTTAGGATTCTTTATTCTATTTCTATAAAAAATGCTACTGGAATTTGGTGGAGATTGCATTGACTCTGTAGATTGCTTTGGGTAATATGGGCATTTTAACTATATTCTTTCAATCCATGAGCACGAAATATCTTTCCATTATATATGTCTTCTTCAATTTTTTCAACAATATTTTATTGTTGGTTAGTTTCCAGATTCCAAAAAGGTTTATTCTGACAGCTCTTTTTCAGATACTTAGTTGCTTTTATGGAAGAGCAGACTTTTGGAGTTCTATATGCCACCATTTTCACTGACATCATTACCTATCAATAGTTTTAACATCTATACCAATTTCATTAACATACATTCAAGTTTATAGAAAACATATCCCTTTGAAAGTATACTTTTATTATGTATTATTCTTTTGTTTTAAGAATACTGATAGACATAAAGCCAACTTAAGGAACATTTTGGTATGCAATAGATGTAACAATTTTCATTGAGGTCAAACAGTGTTGTACCTTCATATTCTTTTAAATATATGTTTACATAATTCCTTTCAATTAGTGTATTAGTTTACTTGGTTTGACAATCATTGCTAAAGCACCCAGGAAGCACTGCTTTTTCTCACTGATTTATTCATTCATGCTTTCATACATGCATTTATTCACCAATTATTTATCAAGCACCTAGTCCATCAGGCATAGCTATAGGTGCAGGGTATATGGTAAGTAACATATGCTGAATGTGCCATGATTTTTTAAAATCAACAAATGACTTAAGGAGAAGTTGGACTTAACACTATTGCCAGAGAGAGGCACATTACATTACCTTAGGACCTATAAGGACTCCCTTATGGATCTTACTATTTTAACCATCAGGTGTATAATAGAACTTTGCTAGTAAATACCAAAAGCCACTTCTACCCCAGTGCAAGGCCAGATGTCACATTGCCTGGTAGGTGCAGTCATCCCTGAGGTGTGCTGAGAGTGGATCCACTTCCCCACACTGTCTGGAACTTAGAGCTTGCTACGCATTCTGGATCCCTCTCTCTACTTCTGTGTCTAAATCCCAACCTGGGACTAAGAACCCTGGTTTCATCCCCAGGCTTCCTTCTTAGCTTTGGCCTTTGCTCCATCCTCCAGTATGGCTCATCACTCAAATTCTGGCCTTTGACTCCTTAGGATCCATGGCAGCTATTTTAAATCAGAGATGGGATTGTTAAGAGCTGTGGGGTCTGGAGTGAGGCAACCTAGGTGCCAGTACTTACTGCATGTGACTCTGGACAATTACTTAACCTACCTCAAGAGTAAAATAAAGACAATAATAGTACCTACAATATGGAATTGTGAGAATGTCATAATGATTACAAATCACTGGGCATAGTGCTTGGCACATAGTAAGCATTCCATATATGTTGGAATGTGGCTTGTCCTTCTGGCCTTTCTTTGGTTACCTTTAATATAAATTCTACTAAAATTAATACTGCATTCACTTTCTTGGGGAAGACTTCTCTAATTACTAGTCCAGGTCAGCTGCCTTTGTTATGTACTCTCATGGAGCCATGCTTTTTCCTCCAGGGCACGGTAACTTGTCAGTAATTATACAGTCATTCTTGTCATCATTTGATTACTTTCTGTCTCCTCCACCAGACCTTGTTACATGAGATCAGTAACCATGATTTGTTTATAATTGTATTCCCAGAACCTAGAGTACCTGGGACAGGAATGAATGATGAAATGAAATATTCACTTCACTTAAGTGACTAATATGAATTCTGTGCTCAAGTTAATCTATTCCCCTTACAACAGACTCCCTTGTTTGACTTGTCTTTCAGTATGTATCTTTTAAACCTTACTATATCTAACTCTTTATAAGCTCTTTAAGTGGTATAAACTATGTATTTACATATAGATACAGATAGGTATGTGTATATGTGTGTGTGTATATTCATCTTTCACAGTACAGTGTGAATAAGTATCCAGTACTAAATAGATATTGAGTGAATGAGTAAGTGAAAAAAAGTCATTGATGATTATGATTCCAGAGCCCAGAAACAAGTGAAGTTGAAGTTGCGTGAAGAAATAAGAGGGTCAAGTGGGAGATTTGCTGTGGGAGAAGGGAGATCATGCAGCTGATCTGGAAGATAACTCTGATATAGCTTTGTATTATGTTCTCTTGTTTTTAACAGAAAGTTTTAGAATCCAGGAAACATATTAGTGCTTGATAGAGATTAATTTCAATTTATCTGGTGAGCTTGAATCATCACTTTGCCTTGTAAATATTTACAATTCTTCTATTAGCTATGCATTCCCCTGACATTTACACTTATTCATCAGCAGCCTCTATTATGACCTGTAATTGCTAATAATGATGGGTAAAAGTACCACAGCTTGGGGTTGCCACAAATCACTGTGGAAATGACACTTTTTCCTGCTCCTTGTGTAAACAGGTTTTGACTCACTGAGGCAACTCACCTCTTTAGAGATGAAAGATGAGTTCCAGAAAGTTCCATGTAAAATTGAATAAAATAGAAGAATCCATTGAATTCCTGCTGCTCTGTGAACCAGGATATTTGGTGCCTTGCCATTAAGGAGAAATTAAGCTCCTCCATGAGGCAGAGAGACCCATGTACTGATGTATAAAACTAGTTCACTCTGATTTTGTGGTCTCAGATGTTATGGAAGGGTTAGATCGCATTCAGTAAGTAGGCCAGCATTTTGTTAGCTTCTTGCACCAAGGAAAATCAGTCAGCCTCCCTTTTGGGAATCCTAATCTTGTTTTTATCTTACTTCAAAAATGCACAGATCAGCCCTGGCTGGTGTAGCTCAGTGGATTGAGCATGGGCTGGGAACCAGAGGGTCCTGGTTCGATTCCCAGTCAGGGCACATGCCTGGGTTGAGGGCCAGGTCCCCAGTGAGGACCATGTGAGAGGCAACCATACATTGCTGTTTCTCTCCCTCTCTTTCTCTCCCTTCTCCTCTCTCTAAAAATAAATAAATAAAAAATCTTTAAAAAAATGCACAGATCAGTGTAAATAAAAACTAACATTTAAATTACACATGAGATTTTCAATACTCAAGACTCACATTCTTCAAATTGCATAATTATCTGTATTTTCTTCATTTTTCCCTTCCGTATTCATTAATTACTTCTCATGTGAAGACCCCACAGCCATACAGAATGCACCAGGTCCCAAACTCCAACTATGACCCCTCCTTGCTGATCTGTGCCTCTCTATTTACTGGGTCCATAAATGACTCCCTGTCCAGCTAGGGGAGCAACATTTGAGAAAAATCTTAAAGAGACTGAAAATATAGTCAAGGAGAAAACCTAGAGGCTAAATCTAATATTTGCTGAATAACTCATTCTTGTATTTGGCAAACATTAGCGTGGTGCTAGGGCTTGAAGTGCAAGGAAGACAAAGCACAGTGCCTTCCTTCAGGGAACTGACCAAGTGGGAGAGAAGAGGGACCTAAAAAACCTGTAAGGGTTTTATGCTCTGATGGGACACACAGTGGGCCATGGAGCACATAGGAGACCTCAAACAAGGCCCTCAACAGACCTTCCCCCAAACTCACCTAAATGACTCTTTGTAATCATTTTGGGTATAATATTTGGAGTCTCTCTCTCTCTCTCAGATTCTTTTTACTTAGATGCCTCTTAAAATGTTCATACTGTTCCCTCCACATTCTAATTGGTATCAATATTTTTATGAAAATGAACAGATGCAAAGAATATAAATTTTTTCAGCATAGTACCAACATTGGCATGCTGAAATAAAACAGTTTTAATACTTTTTAAATGTATGCAATGGAACTGAAATGTCACAGACTATAACTACCTCCTATACATACTCACAACATGCTCACACACACTGCTTGGACAATCTCCCTGTGCCCAGGCCCTAACTACTTTGAAGAAAGCCATTCTATAGGGCTATTTCTAGGACTCTAGGACTATGTGTATCCTTCATGGTATCTGGTGTGCCAGACCGGGGCTAAACACTTTACATATATCATCTCACTTAATCCTCAGCAATCCTCTGAGCTCAGTATCATTATCTGTATTCCATGAAGAAAATGAGGCTAAGAGAAAGGGTTTGAATCCCGGTCTTTTCTGCTTTTATACCCTATGCTCTTAATTTCTTCATGCTTAGAATTCACTGCAACCAAGAGATCTTAGTGCTAAATCTATGTGCAATACCTTAAGGAGAACATCTAACTTCTGGCATCACTCCTAGCACCTCCTACCTACATTGCTTTTCTGCACACTTACATCTGATAGACTGTGTGTTTTACTTATTTACTTATTATTAAGCTTCCCCACTCCCCCAGCCCAGAATATAGGCTTCAATAGTACAGGGATTTTGTCTGTTTTCCCAGCACATAGTAGGTGCTCAATAAATAGTTGTTGAATAGTGAACAGAACTTGCTGCTAGAAATCCATTAATGATTGTGAGAGATTCTAGACATACCAGTGGCTGCTAAGTGTTGTGATCAGCCTTCTTGGCTTCTGCTATAATTAGGTAGTGGTATGAGGAATAGATCAACAGTCTACAGACTTTGGAATGAAGGATTTTTACGTGCCAGTCAATATAAAGAAAAGAGGGATCTAATCACACACCTGAAGTGCTTGCTGAGCAGCAAAATATGTTTATCTCTTTCAAATTACTAAGCAGAATACAGAACAGTTAGCCTTGTTTGTTGTAGGGCTATGGGAGGGATGTGGCTGCATCTTTGAGCCAGTACAGCCTACTGTTCATGGCTGGGAGTTCGAACACATTGGGGCATGCTTGGAGGCCTGGAGGCCGCCTCCCAGAAGTCCCCCAAGCCTGAAGAGCCTTCCAGAAAGAAATCTAAGTCATGTTCCCTGCTGGGGCAGCCACAGCTGTGGAAGTCTGATGACCTAGTAGTTATAGAAGCCTGTCTGGGGATGGGCTAGGACCTGCAGAGTCTTAGGGAAGAAAGAGCCAGGTATGATGAATTTGACCCAGAGCAAAGCTTTATCTGTCAGAGAGAGAGTATGGAGATTCTAAGTATAGGGTCATTACTGCTAGTGCCGGACTCACCTCTGAGCACGTGTGTGGGTCCCCTAGAGAGAAATCTGTAAGATGGAAGAAGCTTTTGTACTAAATGTTTATACTGACTGGAGTCACTAACAGGATTACAAAAAAGAGGAAGCCCTATATCCAACCTTCTACCTTCCAGCAGGCATTGGTGATTCCCTCAAGTGTAAAGATAAATAGCATAAGTGATTTCTTGGGCTGGATGAGTAATCAGAAGACTTAAGCACCAAGTATTTAACAAGGAGCATGTGCTATACCAGCCAGGTCTAGTAGGGTGGCACAAAAATAGCAGAGCAGCGATGTCCCACTGAGAACCAGAGGAGCTGCATCCGAAGAGCCTAGCATGCCCAGAGTTGTGCCTAGCAGTGACCACGGACATGCCCACTGAGTGGATGGAAAGCAGGTATCACTAACGGGGTGGAAACTTGGTTTGGTGAGGCAACAGTGGTACATAGGGATGAACTGACTCCTGGATCCTGGGACACTTTTCCACAGGAGACTCCTAGAAGGACTTTGCTGATGGAGACTTTACAGGGAACTCAAGCTCCTGAGTCACTTGAAAGGGGCCAAAGCCTGGTATTGGGATTAGAAAACAACCTTTGAGTCTCATATTTCAACAACAGATCATCTGTATCCTCCTCTCCTTCTTCCCTAGCTTCCTAACTCAAGTTCCTGTTGCCTCAGAAGGACTGCTTATACTTGATGAAAGAGGGAAACATGCCAGTTTAAAGTTATGGCAAATATGTGCAAGATAGGTAACCACTTAGCCATTCCGGGTGTATCTGATTAACTCAAATGACTCTCCTTCAGACAGCATGAAATGGGGAGCAAAGACTTTAAGGCAGTCAGAGAATAGAGAGAAATATTTGCTTATCTCATGCAAACACTGTTAGGATTAAGTAGCATGACCCAGCAATGAGAAAATTGGATTAAATGAGCCTTAAACTTCAAGCTCTTTGGAATGATTATACTGTGCAATGTGAAAGGCAGATTTATTCCATAATGAAGACCATGGATGACACTCGTACCACGAGTCTCACCCTGCGATATGACACTTTTGACATGGAGCAAAAAGCCACTTTATGCTGGATAAATGGTTTTTGACGATAGTAGCAAATGGCAGGATAATTTTAGACATTTAAAGATGATGAGGATATCTATCCATTCATAATAGTACCTGGTATTTTCATTGTGCTTTTCCACAAAGGGCTCCACACACTTTGAAAAAAAATGATCTCATTTCTCTTTACAAAATTTCAATGAGACAAGAGCTTCAGTACATGATGGATTGACACAGTAGAAGCCTTTCTCTTGTCACTCCTCCCAGCTGTTCTTTGAGGTAGTTGGGGACTCCAATTTATCATCTGATAAATGAAGGATGGTTATACTAGTAGGAAAAATGATGATGTAGGAAAAAAAGATGCTTTACTCGCAAAAAGATTTTTTGATATTTATAAATAGACATAAGAAAGGGATTAGACTGGTCTGTGATAATAGATGGGGTAATCTACTTTATTAACCCATATTTCTGTGAGGTTCCTATTTATTTTAATTCTTTAAAGGAATGAAGAAATAAAAATACTGATAATGTCCTTCCCAACTCTATGTCTCCTTTTAGAGAACATTGCTCCTTGTCCTTCCCGTAGGGTTGGATCCCACAGTCCTTGCTAAGGTAGTGGGTATTTGCGATTCTGGGTCTCCAGGCAGAGTCAGCAAATTCCCACCTTGGGTGAGCATTAGATCCTTGCTCCGGGAATTTGGAATAGAGTCATAGCAAAAACTGGGAAGTGGACAGGAACCAAGATTGTTTCTCTCTTGCCACCTCTATCTACTTTTCTAGAACCATGGGGTTTTCCTGAGAAGCTCTAAGTTGGTTTAAAAAGGCAACCTTGATGGAAAACAACCTAAATATTTATCAACAAGGAGCTGACATCTTTAGCATGGAATGTGCTGCAGTGTGAAAAGAATGAAACTTTGTATTAACTGATAGTTCCTGAGGATGATCTCCAAGGTACATTGTTAAGAGAGAAATGCAAAGTACAGGACAGGAGTGACAGTGTGCCATCATTTGTATTCCAAGGAAGGAAAAATGTGATAGATGCTTAGACCATTTACATTTAATGTAATTATTATGTTAGGGGTTAAGTCTATTATTTTATTATTTGTTTTCTGTTTGTGCCTGCTGTTTCTCACTCCTCCATTTCCCTTTTCTTATCTTCCTGTGGCTCATTTGAATATTTTTAGGGATTCCATCTTGACTCACTTCTAGTGTTTTGGGTGCATGTATGTGTATATAGATGACTTACCACAGCCTACTGATACTGTTTTCGCAATTTGAGTGAAATGTAGAAGCCTGGCTCCCATTTGGGCCCCATTATCCTCCCCAATTTTAGGTATAATTATCTTGAATATCAGATGATGTTATAATTTTTATACCATTCATCATATGCAATTTAGAAAATTCATGAGGAGGGTAATCTATTTTCTTAACCCATATTTCTGCATTCTTCATTTTCCTTTCTCCCTTCCTGATGATCCAAGATTCCTTTCATCATTTTCTTTCTTTTAAAGAACATCCTTTAGCCATTCTTTAGAGTAGATCTGCTAGTGATAAATTCTCTTAGTTTTCCTTTATCTGAGAATGTCTTCATTTCCCCTTAATTCCTGAAGTATAGTATTACCAGATACAGAATTCACGAGTTGGGAGTTCTTTTCTTTTAGCGCTTGACAAATGTTGTGTCACTTCCTTCTGCCTCTGTTGTTTCAGAAGAAAAATCTGCTGTCGTTTGAGCTGGTGTCCCCACATAAATCATGTGTTGTTTCTCTGCCTGCTTTCAGGGCATTTTCTTCGTCTTTAGTTTTCAGAAGTTTAATTATGATGTGTCCTGGCATAAATTTCTTTAGATTTATCTTATGTATTATTCACTCAGCTTCTTGATCTGTAGGCTTATAGATTTTGCCAAGTTTGGAGAATTTTTAGTCGTTATCTCTTTGAATACTCTTTCAATCCCACTCTTTCTCCTTGCCTTCTAGGACTCCAGTGTTGTAAATGTCGGACTTTTGCTACAGTCTTACAAGTTCTTGGGACTCTGTTGTTTATTTTCAGTTTATCTTCTCCCTGGGTAAATTCCACTGACCTGTCCTCAACTTCACTGTTTCTATCCTGAGTCATCTCCCTCTACTACAGAGTTCATTCAGTTAGTTGTAGCATTTCTGTTATTTTTCAGTTCTGTAAAAGTTCCATTTAGTTCTTTTTTTATAACTTCTATTTCTATGATGAAGTTTCTAGTTTTTTCAGTTGTTTCAAGAGATTTGTAATTGCTTGCTGAATCTTTTTGATCATCATTACTTTAAAATACTTACTACATAAACCTAATAATCTGGTTCGTCTCAGTGTGGGAGGCAGGTGATTGTCTTCTCTCATGCAAGTTGTAATTTTCTTAATTTTTTCTATAATGAGTGATTTTCATCTGGACATTTTAGCTGTTACGTTAGGAGACTCTGAGCCCTATTTATGTATTTTTATTTTAACAGGCACTTTCTAGCTTACTTTTGTGGACTATGAATCCACCGACAATCTAATGTTCAGAGCCTCTATGATATTTGGTCTGTTTGGTTTATTGCCTGCCTCTGGGCCCTGCACTGACCCTCGTTGGTACTAGTATAGGAAATGAAAGGAGCTTCCCTGTCTTGGTTGTCTGGTGCCTTTAAGTGAGGAAAGGGAATCTCCAAGGCTGCAAAAAGCACTTCCTGGGCTGCATTTTTGTTGAGGCAGAATCCTCCTGGTTAATATCTCCTGTCAAGTAGGATCTGTGGGTGAGAAAGGGGAGTTTCAGACTGGTGGGAAAGTCCTCTGGCCAGTTTTGTCCTGAGGACTTTCAGATGATCCCCTTTGCTGTTTCTGCTGGGCTTATCTATAGTTGTTGGCAGGGCTCCTGTTTGATTCCGAGGAAGAATAAGACTATCTGGCTGCCTTCCAGTTGCTACAGTGGGTATAAGGGAAGGCCAGGCCTGGATTATCTTCTCTTGGGTGGGGAGTCATAAGATGCCCCACCACTGTATTGTTCCCTTGGTCCTGTGGTCCCTAAACAATTCATCTTCTCTGTTTACCTTTCAGGTTCTCTTTTAGTTGTCTCTTGAGTTATTTCCAAGGCTTTTAATTTGTGCTTAGCAGGGAGGAAGAGAGACAGACAAATCTATACCATCCTACCCAGCCCAGAAGGTCTATATAGATGCTTGTGTAGGTATAAGATCTCTCTAGAAAGATACAGAAGGAATTGCTCTCTGTGGGGAGAAAACCTGGGGATCTGAAGTATGAGGGAGACATTTTTGTATACCTGTTTGTATGATCTTAAAAATAAACATAAAATATAAAAGAAGGAAAAATGTCTTCTAACTCATCTTTGTTTTCAAGAGCACAACCAAGGATTGCAACAGAGGTCAAGCAGCGTATGGATTCAACAGTTGGTAATTTTATTAAATTTCATTGGCTGTTAATTTCAATATATTTTGACTGCTTTGATCCAGATCCTTGAATGTAAGAATAATATTCTCAGTAGATTTTCAGCCTGCTCATGCACTTGAAATAACTTGCAGAATACAAATGTGTAATTTAAATAGAAGTAGATGTGTTTAGCAGCATACTAGTACCCTAATCAGCTGGAAAAATGATATTTGTATGACATTAAAACAAAATTAATAGGAAGATGCTGATTATGTGAAAAGACTTCAGGTTGTAATTATTAAACTTGCAAACAGCTCAGAATAATTAGTGCCTTAATTAGGATATGACCTGAAATTTTAACTTACAAAATTAATAAAGGCAATTTAAAGTCATATTTGTAAAGTGGGTTTTAAAACTTACAAGGTAGTTGGATATCACTTTTTTCTCATTTTGGAGAGCATCTTTGTAGGTACTAAGCTTAGAATACAATTATTTTGATTCCCAGCTCCCACCCCCAGCACAATGTCTGAGTCCCAAGCTTTAAGAGTCAAGTTTAGTCACCCTCAACCAAGGACACACAAGGCCCAGCAGCTGCTGGGCACACTCCTGGACAGCTCTAGAACACGGTAAAACAGCAAAAACTCTTTCTCTCCCTAGTACCATATGTGAAATATAAACTAGAAGATTGATATTGACTTTAATCAAACTTTATAATTTTGACAGAACTGTCTGGATTCAAATGGCAATTTGGTCTTTAACACGTGCTTCTGGAAGGCATTTGGGGTCCTCCGGTTTACCACATGGTAATGGTTCCAATCCAAAGCCAGAGAATTTTTCCATCAGTAGATAAAAATAGAGAATTCAGTAAATTTTGGTGGGGTAGTGATTTAGGAAAAAATAAATATGAAATTCTACCTTTATTCCTTATATCATAATAAACTTCAAATTGATCAAAGATTTAGTGTAAAAAAGTAAAACCAGAAATGTACTAAAATGAATGGGTTAATATTTTTATAACATTGTAATCAAGAGAGGCTTTTTAACCATGACAGATAAAACAAAAATCCATAAAGTAAATGATTAACAAATTTATCTACTTAAAAATTCTAAACTTATGAATATCAAAAAACAAAAACAAAACTAACCACAAGTTGTAAAATAACAAGGCTAAATAAGAAGTAACTGATTAAAAATAAACTTTGATTTATGTTTTGATTCATTTTTCTTCCTAAAGGCACAACTTTATTCCTCAACAAATAAGGAAATAATTGAAAATATACATCATGATTTATGTACAAGATAATTAACTACAGGAAAATTAAAAGAATGTACATGTTGCCCTGACCGGTGTGGCTCAGTGAGATGGCAATGTCCCTCAAAGCGAAAGGTCGCCAGTTCCATGCCTGGTCAGGCACACGCCTGAGCTGTGGGTTCCATCCCTGGTTAGGGCGTGTACGTACGAGAGGCAGCAGATCAATGTTTCTCTCACACATTGATGTTTTTCTCCCTTCTCTTTCTCCTGCCTTTGCCGTCTCTCTAAAAAAATAAACAACTAAAATATTTTTTTAAAACAGAATATACATGTTTAAAAATAGCATATGAAGTAATTAAATTGCAGAATAGCCAAATCATTAAAAATCTGAATATTTAATGACAGCAAGATGGTTTCGTGATAGGACCTTGTTAAAGTGAAAGATAAAGAATACAGATGAATCTAATTTGATTTTAAAATATCTTATCTAAACAGGAAAAAAGACAAGAAAGAAAAATATTAATAATTATCATTAGAGGTAGAATTATGGATAAATATTATTTTTTATTTTTAGTAGTTTCCAAATTTTCTATAATAAGTAAATTATTTTTGTACTCAATCTTTTTTTTTAATTCCTTGGAGCTTTAAAGAAAAAGATATTTCACTTTTTCCCCAAAACAGCTAACTTGGAACTGGATCAGGTATGAAAGATCAAAGCTGAAGATTTTAAAGTATAGCATATAATACAACAATTGCAACAAGCTGCCAATTATTTTTTTTAAATCACTCTACTAGATTTGTTGTCATTGTATCACATGAGTTAAATTACAACTCCTAGCCATTCACAGTGAGATATCTCTCTCCTCTCTCTCTCTCTCCCTTCCTCTTCCTCCCTTTCTTTTCTCTCTCTCTCCCTCCACCTCTCTCACTGTAGGCTGAGAGCATAGGCTGCCCTTTCATAAGGCCCAGCATCATGAGACAGTTCTTTCATAAAATCAGTATCTGCCTCTCTATTCCCAACTGCCTGTATTTGTAGAACAGGGTAAGTGAGTTCCAAAATTGAGATTACTTGGCCTTAGCAGGAAGCAAATGTCTTTAGTTGGAGGCACTTGCCTGTCACAAGATAACTATCACTACTAGTACAGGAAATGTCATTGAATTTCCTTTGTACCTGTAGGTTTTCTTAATTTCTTCATTTGATGCTCCCTTATGCAGACCAAGAACTTCATACAGAGCTTCTCCAGAGGTCGACATAGTCCTCTGTCTTTGGGTAGGTGTGTCACATGCCATTTTCTCGGCTGTAAAACCAAAGAGGGGAGACAGCCATTAAGCTTATGCATACTGGACCCCCTTCTCTAAATGGGATGATAGTTCCTTTCTGACCTTTTGTAAAATGACAATCTGACGTATGTTTTTGTGCCAGCTGCAGAATGAGGGGAGGAAAGAGTTAGGATTGCCAAAAGTAGAACTTCAAGTAAATGCCAAAGCAGCTATGTGATGCCAGGGGCCCCACAGTGGTCATGGGTTCTACACCTGAGATAACTCCTTTCCCTGTGGTCTATGCAGAAAGGTTTCTGCTGTCCCAAGTCCCAAGGAGCCATCTTCGTGCTACGTTCTGCCTCTAAGAGGGGGCACGCAGAGTAGCAAGCACACCTAGGGGCATTCCTGCATCCAGTGTTTAACCTCTCCAGCCTTAATGTCTTCAGCTATAATATAGGAATAAAAAAGCCCACATAATAAACACATCTTAAGGATTTAGAAATAATACATATAATGTACCTAGGACAGAGTAAGTTCAAAGGAAAAGGTAACTATTTTTGACAAAGGCAGCACAGGGTATAATTCAGGCACAGCACTGTAGTCAGACCCTCTGGGTTGGAATGTAGGCCTCGCCATGACTCAGCTGCATGCCCTTCCCTATCTGTAAGTTGGGGACAAAAATATGCCAGAACACATGGGGCTGTGGTAGGAATTAAATGAGTTAACATGTTAAACAAAAATGGACACCATTATTCATTGTGGAATTATTCATAAAAGCCAAAAGGTGAAAACAACTCAAATGTTCATAAACAGATGAATGAAAATGTGCTATGTACATCCAAGGGGTATTTTTCATGCATAAAAAGAAATGGAATTCTGACACATGCAACAATATGCATAAACCTTGAAAACATGCTAAGTGAAATAAGCCAGTCACAAAGAACAAATATTGTATGATTCCTTTTGAATGAGGTACTTTTAAAAATCAATTTATGCTTTTCATTATAATTTTATTGCATGCATATGTATACACAAATAACAATTCTTTTGTTTTTTTGTTTTTTTAGTGATTTTATTGTATTTTTCCATTACCATTTAGTCCTCTTGTACCCCCCCATGCACACTGTTGTCCATGCCCATAAGTCCTTTTCCTTTTTGCTACATGAGGTAGTTTGAATAGGCAAATTCATAGAGAGAGAGAGAGTAAAATAGAGGTAACCAGGGCCTGACAGAGAGTGGGGAATAAAGCATTCTTGCTAAATGGCTACAGAGTTTCTTTTGGGGGATGATGAAAAATTTTGGAACTGTATAGTGGTGATGGTTACATATCACAGTGATTATATTTAATACCACTGGATTGTACACTTAAAAATAGTTAAATGGTAAATTTTATGTTCTATTTTACCATAAAAGCTAAACAAGAAAAAGAACATAAAACCTACTCAGATTGCCAGCTCCTCTGACCACAAATTCCTTGAAAATCATCATTCATTTCTTGGCTTTGGGCTTTGTGTAGCAAGTACCACGAGGGACTGAATGTGAATGAATGATTGTAGAAGAGCGCAGAGTATGGTGTCAGGGATGTGGAGATATTCATGCTCAACGTAAGCAATCTATAGAGACAGCAGTGGCAGCGGCAGAGCCCAATGGTCACGTCCCAGTGTCAGGTGGGCTCGGCTGGAGCCAACTTCCCAGCTCTGCTTCCAGCGGGCTAATGACCAAACCAACACAGGCAAGAGCAGAGCCTGTCCGATGCTGCCTGGTGGATAAGGATGGTTTTAGAGGCCCCCGGAGACCCCTACATTGGACAGCCAGGGCTCATAACCCTACAGAATTCAATTAAAAAGAACAATGTGAAAAACTTCAAAATGTTTTTGTGAGCCTTTAGCTTCTAAAAGTCAGATCCCAGCCAAAAAGCCTGCAGCCCTGAAGGTGCTGAGGACAACACTGACCTACCTGAGGGCGCACCTGTGGTATGGCTCATTGTTCCCAACTCAATTCGCTGCTCACGAATGTGGAGGCCCTGGAGGCCAGAGGGGCCCTAGTCCCAGATCCCTGGTTCACACAAGGACAAGAGGAGGAAAAAATCCCGATTTGGCCTGCCACAAAGCAGTAGTCCATACTGCAAAACAGATGTCCATACTGACTGGCAGCCATTCAGTAAATTGTAGTACTTCTTTTTATTACTGCTCTATCTTTCTAACTCACCCATCATACTTTCCCTAGGAAGTAAGCAATTCAAGGCTTGGGGCTGTGTCATTCATCTCTATGTTCTGCTCCTGCAGCTCAGCTCTGTCTTGGAACCACAGCCCATCTGACTATTCACAGCTGAAGGAAAAATTACCTGAGCAACTGACAGCCTCCCTACTTCCTTTCCTGTCTTCTCCCTCCTGCTGCCACCACACACACCTAGGCTCAGGAGACTGATGTTCTGCTGCACACATCCACCTAATACCCTAGTAATAGAGGCAACCAGCAGACTTCTGAAAAGTCACACTCTATGTCAAAAATGAATGGGATTTATACCCTGGCTGGTGTGGCTCAGTGGATTGAGTGCCGGCCTGCGAACCAAAAGGTGGCTTGTTCGATTCCTGGTCAGAGCGCATGCCTGGGTTGTGAGCCAGGTCCTCAGCTGGGGATGTGCAAGAGGCAACCAATCAAGGTATCTCTTGCACACTGCTATTTCTTGCTTTCTCCCTCCCTTCTTCTCTCTCTAGAAGTAAATAAATAAAATCTTTAAAAAAATAAAAACATGAATGGGATTTGGAAAGTAGGGATTTCTGTGTGGCTTGGTAGACAAGGAATGGGGCCACAGTCATTATGCTTGTCTCTCTGAAAGTTTAAGGTCTTGCTGGATAGCAAGAGCCCCAAAGTCACTAAGAATATGTCAACATAGGGATTCAAATGCTAGGACTGTAAAAAATAGAGTTGGAGGCCATCTAAGCCAATTTAACAAATGCCATTTGGGGCATTCTGGTCAGAGATTATTACAGCAAACAACTTTGATATTACCCTCTTTACTCCTCCTGTCTGAGGCATTCCTAGGTCCCCACTGAAACAGATGTTTTTCCTGAGACCTGCCTCAGTCTTACCTGATCTTGGTTGAGTAGATCTGATTTGTTAATCAGAGTCCTTCCCTAGGTTTTCTGTTTGTTTGGGGGTTTTTTGGGGGTTTTTTTGTTTGTTTTTTTTTTTTTAGTATAGGATAGTCTCTCAGATGGTAAAATCTCTACAATGTACAATTTAGGTATTGTTGGCTTGCCAGAAATGGGAGAGACTGAAACTGACTCTCAGAAGAGGAGAAGTGGGAAGAGATGGAGAGAGAGCCCCAGTGGGGTTGAGTCCACTGGTTCTAGTTGTTTCTAAGTGCACTTGCAACTCTTCCCCTCCTGCAATTTGTCAATCAACCCTTGCTTGGAGTGAGCCAATAAAATTCCTTCTCATACACAAATTTACACACAGTTTTTCTCTTGAGCATACCTTAGCTAGATTTTGGTCACTATCAACCAAGGCTCCTTAGTGTCATACACTCAATTAAACACCAGTAGTGGTTTTCTGAACACCTCCAAGCCAGGCTAATCCACTGTGCATTTTTCTTAAATCACTCTATGTACTCTTCTTTTAAATTGAATGTGGCTTCTAGTACTTGAGAATGAATACTTTGGGGAAATAACAATGATATACTAAGAGATTCAAACCAGACAAATTCAGACGTATTGTGTAGACGTTACTAGCATGGCTAAAAGGAGCAGTGATAAATCTGGGTCAAGATGCTTTTGAGAAGAAAGTCTATAGATAGCTAGCCAAGAGCACTAAGAAGAAATAACAGTATGGCAGATAGACCTTTACATTATCTATTTTTCTCTATATTCATCATTCAAAGGAAGTTTCAATTTGAGGGAAAAATTTTATTTACTCTTCATCATCTGTATCATGAAATAAAATAGTTGTCAGGGTTCCCATAAATCAACAGATAGTCCTAAAATCAATTTTAACAAGGCACAGACATGCCCAATCTCTACTTTGGAAGCATGGTACTCCACAGCCAGCTTTGATTCCTTCTTACTTGGGTCTTGCTGTCACTAATACAGGAAAAAGATTTACAGGTTACTGAAGATAGTCTGCTGAACAGATTATGATAATACCCACAGCAGACAACTTAGTTACTTATTCAAAGTCTGCAGTGCAGGCCAGGTCTTTAGGGAGATTGCAAATTAATATGGAATACAAAACTGAAGGCCAATAATGAAATTGGTGTTCAGGAGTTAAATAATTATTGAATATAGAGGTCAAACAGAACAAGCTGGAATCTTCTGGAGGATAAGGATTCAACTTTGTGCCCAAAGAGTCCCATCATTGTGCTTGGCACATATTAAGTATGTGATAAATGTCTGTTGGGTAACTAAATTACAAAGTGGTTAACTTAAATGGGAATGTCAGGGGGAACTTCAAGAAAACATGAAATCTGAGTTCATAATAATACTACCACTTGTGTCTGTAAAATCTGACACATCCTTCTATTATGGCCCTTGTATCTAAGCCTGACCTTGGATCTTCATGGACTTGGTGGCCAGTGACTATCTTGATCATCTGTTTGCATATATCAACATGATAGAGGACTTTCTGATTTGGGGGGGCTGCAAGAAGAGGGACGTTTTGATGGTTTGGGATATTTCTTTTCCCTAAGGCTGCCTCCTTCAAAGTTATCCCCGGTGTGGAACAAGAGAGATGGGGTCAGCTGGAGGCTACCGTTTCTGGAGAATACTACTGGAAACAGCCTGGGATTTCTCCTTCCCTGTCCATGGCCATCCCTCTACACACTCTTCTTCCCAGTGGAAGAAAGGAAGGCAGATTCTATTTCTGAAATAATTTTATACATAGACACTCCACCAATGAAGACAAGGTAACTGGCTATTCCCTTGTTGTATGTGTTTTTTTTTTTCTTTTCAAATCAGCTCTTAATTTATAAATCTAATCACACTGTAATCTGTACCTAAGTGAAATCTGGTAGCTGACTTGCTCTGTGGTATAGACTGAACAATATTCAAAATGGGTTTTATAGAGAGTTTGCTAATTGTTCGTTATCTGTATCATCTTCTTTGCCCTATTTTCCAAAGACTTCCTTTCAGACAGATAATATCTATTAATTAAAGTACCAAAAAAAGCCCATTTGCACCAGTATTGGAACACAAGGTAAGGAGCTGGTCAATGAGGTTAGTAGTTGGCTAATTACAAACTGAAACATAAAGGAACCAAAAGACTGTGAGGTTGCTCTCTGTGCATCCAGCAGCAAAACCTGCTACTTTTTCTGTTTCCTTGCTGAGCTCTTTATATATTATTGATATATACAAGATTTAGTTTCAAATTCAATAGAGCAATGCATTGAAATCCTTAGTTGTTTTAATGTGTGAACATATATTATGCCCTGAGAACACTACAGAGTAATAGTGAAAACATCCCCTAAAAGCTCTCCTTAAATAACCTTAAATAATGGAGTCATACCCTTATTTGATTCCTTATATAAAACATAATTTTTATGAATTCTTTTTCTGTAGCCTTTTGAATTCTAATATTCCTATGAAAAATTCAAGTCTTCATTATTTATTCATAGTTTCTCATCTGTAACCTATCCAATGAAGTAAAAAATGTCATGCAAAGTTATTAAGTAATTTAATTTTGATCATCCAGTACATGATACTTAATCTCCTGAACTTAAATATGTTCTAGCTGCATTACAATTCATTAATATCATAATTTCTTAAAGCATCGATCATTATACAGTCACTACCAAACCATATATGGCTCCCCTGTCCCTTGATAATAGATATAATTGAAAGAAGGTTCAGCATTCCAATGATGATGGGTATCCAATTTAAAATAAATACATATTTTAAAGGTTCTAATTCCAGGAGTCCTACAAATGCTGTTCTAAAATTTTCGTGTTGGCATGAAATGTTCCTCAAAGCAAAATGTTCACATGAAATGTGAACATGAAATGTTCAAAACAAAAGAAGCTTCATCTGTATCTATTATGTGAATTCTGAAAAATGGGGAAAAAATCAAAAAAGTCTTTCTTGCAGGGTCCCTTCATAGTTGAGAAAAAGAATATGGGCAGGAGAGATGATCATTAAACACAGCAAAAACACTTTTGATGGCTTGGGTTGGGGAAACCAATATGCTCAACCGTTTTGTTATTACTTCTATAATTCCTCCATAGGGATCTATTTATTAGAACAAAATCTCCTTATTCAAATCATGTATCTTAAAGCTAAACACACATCTAAAATGCTAATTCTATGATTTAAAGTAATAATTCTTCCTAGCATGATTACTTATTTGCTATTGAAAATTAATTATCTCTTGATTGCACTGGTATTTATATAAACAGCAACCTAACCACAAGACTTGCAACTCAGAATGTTTAAATAATCCACAATACCTGTTCCTGTGGCTCCAATTCTGTGTTCTCAATCTGGAACAACTTGATGTTTTTAACTGGTCTGGAAATAAATGTGCAAAGAAATAAAGGGAGGCAAAAATGAAAGGAGATGTCCCATACCTGTTCCACTGTTTCAAAGCAAACGGCTGTTCCTTTCCATTGTTCCCAAGCAGAGGTAAGTGGGTCAATGGAGTCAAGTTACTTTTCATTTGTTACTCTGTCAGCCAATTGGTTATCCCTCTGGAAAACATAACAAAGAGAGAATAAAACATGCATGACCATAAAGGTTGCCATTACAAGGCATCTAGTGATACCAAAATACCTGCTACAGCTAATTTGCTCATTAGTCAACTGGTACTTGGTTTAACCAAACACTATAATTTCAATTAAAAAAATATGCTAATCTCCTGACATGCAAAGTGAATTCTTTTAATATTTTTATTGAGATGTAACTGATAAAACATTATATTAGTTTCAAATGTACAATGTAATGGTTGATATTTGTATATATTACTAAATGATCACTACAAAACTGTAGTTAGCATTCATCACCATATATAGTTACAAAAATTTTTTTCTTGTGGTGAGAACTTTTAAGATCTATTTTCCCAGCAACTTTCAAATATGCAGTATGGTATTAACTATTTTCACCATACTGTATGTTATATCCCCACAACTTAATTTATAACTGTAAGTTTGTTCTTTTTGACTCCCTTCACTCATTTTGGCCAACCCCAGCCCCCCATCTCTGGCAACCACCAATCTGTTCTCTGCATCTATGAGTTCTGGGTTTTTTTATTCAACATATAAAAGAGATTATATGCTGTTTGTCTTTTTCTGACATCACTTGCCATAATACCCTCAAGGTCCATCATGTTGTCATAAATGGCAAGATTTTCTTTTTCATGGCTGATTAATACTCCATTTTACATATATACATATATATATATCATAGATATATATATGAGGCCTGTCTGGAAAAAGTCCAGCCACTGTTAATATGAGAATGATTTGTGTGATATTGACATAAACTGACAGCCAAGGAGAGTGGACTGGAATGCACATGTGTGAATAATGATCACTTCACCGTACTAGTTAGTGGGAGCTGTAGACGCTGTTGAGTGAGCATGTGTACTGTGTGGCTGTTGCATTCAGAATGACTGAGTGAGTAGAGCAACAACTCTGCATCAGTTTTGTTTTAAGCTTGAACATTCCTCCCAGAAACTATTTGGATGATTCAGAAGGCCACAGTTATGGGCAACTGGTGATTGACAGCTTCATTATGACATTGTACCCGCTCATGCCTCACAGCTCATGCAGAGTTTTTTGGTGAAACATCAGATCACCCAGGTGACTCAGCCCTCTTACAGCCCAGATTTGGTGCCCTGTGACTTCTGGCTTTTCCCAAAACTAAAATCACCTTTGAAAGAAGATATTTCAGGAAAATATGGATGAGGTTCAGGAAAATGCAATAGGGCAGCTGATGGAGATTGGGAGAAGTGTGTGAGGTCCCAAGGTGCCTACTTTAGAGAGGACTGAGGTGTCATTGTCCTATGTACAATGCTTCTTATATCTTCTTCAATAAATGTGTCTATTCTTTATATTACTTGGCTGGATACTTTCTGGACAGAGTATCTATCTATCTATCTATATATATAACATTTTCTTTATTTATTCATCCATTGATAGACACTTAGGTTATTCCCATTTCTTTATTTTTATAAAAAATGCTGCAATGAACATAGGGGTGCATATATCTTTGAGAATTAGTGTTTGAAATTTTTTAGATAAATACCCAGAAGTGGAATTGCTGGATCATATGATAGTTCTAGCCTTAATTTTTTGAGGAACCTCCAAACTGTTTTCCATAGTGGCTGGACCAATTTGTAATCCCACCAACAGTGCACAAAAGATTCTCTTTTCTGTATATCCTCACCAGCATGTCATTTCTTACCTTTTTGATAATAACCATTCTAACAAGTGTGAGGTGATATCTCACTGTAGTTCTGATTTGCATTTACCTGATGGTTGGTAATGCTGAGCACTTTTTAATGTACCTCTTGGCCATCTATATGTCTTCTTTGGAAAAATATCTATTCAGGTCCTCTGCCCATTTTAAAATCTGACTGTTTAGGGAGGATTGCTGTTGAGTTGTATAAGTTCTTTATATTTTGGGGATATTAAGCCCTTATCTGACACATGATTTGGAAATGTTTTCTTCCATTCAGTATGTTGCCTTTTCATTTTGTTGATAGTTTCCTCTGATGTGCAGAATCTTTTTAGTTTGATGCAGTTGCCTTTGCTTTAGTTGCCTTTACTTTTAGTGTCAAATCCAAAATATTATGTTTTCTTCTAGAAGTTTTATGGTTTCAGGTTTTACATTTAAGTCTTTAATCCGTTTTGAGTTGATTATTGTGTCTAAGACAGGGATCCAGTTTCATTCTCTCACATATATCTGTCCAGTTTTCCCAACATCGTTTATTGATGAGGTGGTCCTTTCCCCATTGTGTAGTCTTGGTTTCTTTGTCATAAATTAATTGGCCATACAAGAGTGGCTTTATGTCTAGGCTGTCTGCTCTCTTTCATCTTTCTGTCTTGTTATACTGCCAGTACCATACTGTAATGATTACTATAGCTTTGCAATATAGTTTGAAACCAGGAAGCATGCTTTTAGTGTCAAATCCAAAATATTATCACCAAGACCAATGTCAAGGAGCTTACTGCCTATGTTTTCTTCTAGAAGTTTCATGGTTCTAGAAGCAGCTTTGTTGCTCTTCTCAAGATTGTTTTTGCTATTCAGGGTCAAAGTGGGTTCTTTTAAATTTTATTTTCTTTAGGTCGATTGCATTAAAATTACTGCAAAGACCATATAACATTACTATGTAATTAACATTACTATGGAGGAATCTGTAATTTCTTACTACATGATTCAATTATTTTTATATCTGAACATTTTTACCCTAATCGTAGTCAAGAGGCATTGAGTCACGGTTACCTCCACCTTAGTCAAGGTGACTGAGGTAGTTTTAAGAATTAAGAGATCTCTTGAATTTGGCACAATGGGGTCTGGTTCCCAAGGCTGAGCAGAGTTTAAGTGTGCTGCTTAGCGTGACAGGTAACAAAGCCTAGGACTATTTTGTGTGAACTCTTCAGCACTCCCATCTAGCTGGGAGTACTGGGATATACATATAAAGGAATAAAAGGCTATTTCTCATAGATTCTGACTTCTAGCCAGAGTTTAGGAAGCAGCTCATCATCAAGCAGAGAAATAGGGTGGGGTGGAGGGGGGAATAAAGACATTTAGAACTAAATACCCAAGTTCCAGAGTCATTTCAATTTAAGGACAATGTCCTTTGATGAAATAAAATTAGTTGATGTATTACTATGGTGAGATTATGGGTGACTTTTTATTTATTATTTAGAGAAAGGGGAAGGGAAGGAGAATGAGAAGGAGAGAAACATTGGTGTGAGAGAGAATCATTGATCAGTTGCCTCTCATTCGTGCCCTCTCATTCAGGGGACTGAACTTGCAGCCCAGGCATGTGCCCCAACAAGGAGTTAAACTGGCAACATTGTGCTTTGAAGAATGATGCCCAACCGAGCCACAGCAGTCAGGGTGAAGAGTGACTTTAAAAAAAAACTGTAGTTTATATTAAGTTCAGTTTAATGAATATATTTAGTAAAATTCATCATTTTGCACAAATAACTACATTCTTCTTGAATCATTACTTTTTAAGTTTTTAAATGTAGAAAAATAAGTTTTGCAATTTTTTAAGTATTACAAAACTCTTAGGTGAAACTGTAACTATGTTTCAAAGAGCAAACACAGTTTCTTATTTATCTAGTAATTCAAGAGTTATTATTTTTAAATTTTTATTGTATCTTTTCCATTACCATTTAGTCACCTACTGGATCCAGGCTCTGGGCTAAATACTAGAAATATACTAGTAAACAAAAGCAAACACAGGCTCTGGGTTTGTGGGTCTCTGAGTTACAGTGCATTAATGAAGTGATTACTCAAAGAAGTGTGGAAGTGAGACTTTGGAGACATGCAACAAGACTATGTAAATCCATGGAGATCCAGAGGGAGATCAGAGAAAACTTCCTCGAGTGAAAATAACCAAGCAGAAATATGAAAAGATCTAGATGAGACTTCTGGCCAAGATGGAGGCGTAGGTGGACACACTGTGCCTCCTTGCACAACCAAATGAGGATTAACAACAATTTAAAAAGCAGAACAAACAACCAGAACAGACATAGAATCGAACTGAGTAGAAGTCCATCAGCCAAGGAATTAGAGGACATGTTCATCCAGACCAGTAAGCAGGGTGGAGCCAGGCGGAGAGCTCGTGCAGCCAGACGGCAGTTTGCCTGCAGAGACTCATGGTGGGCACACCTGACCAAAAAGCAGCCCAAAAAGCAGCCAATGCACCCTGAGAAGCCAGCAGGAAACAGTGGGGCCGAGACTAGTGGACTGTGTGGTCCCTCACTTGTGTGTGCAGATAAACTGGCAGAAGGAGCTGGGGAGCAGAGCAGAAAACACCTGTGGGGGTTGAGGCAGCAGCAGGAGCAACTCCCAGCCACACAGGAGAGAGCATTGGGAGAGAGGTGACTGGGAGCCGAGAAGAGTGGAGCAAGCACCATTGTTCCCTCCCAGGCCACACCCTCTCAGACAGCGTCAAAACACAGCCTCCGTGGAGGTTACCCTGCCCTGGTGAACACCTAAGGCTCCGCCCCTTAAAGTAACTGGTGTACAGAGAAAATAAAATGGCCCAAATGAAAGAATAGAACAAAGCTCCAGAAAAATTACAACTAAGGGATGAAGAGATAGCCAACCTATTAGATGCACGGTTCAAAACACTGGTAATCAGGATGCTCACAAAATTGGAAGAAAGTTAGTCACAAATAGATGAATGAATGAAGGATACGCTAAAGAAAATGAGGGGAACTGTGCAGGGAACCAACAGGGAAGAGAAGGAAACTGGGACTCCACTCAACAGTGTGGACCAGAAGGAAGAAATAAGAATTCAAAAAAATGAGGAGAGGCTTAGGAACCTCTGTGACATCTGTAAACATCCCAACATCCAGGTCATAGGGATGCCAGAAGGAGAGGAGGAAGACCAAGGGATTGAACATTTATTTGAACAAATAATGAGAGAGAACTTCCCCAAGCTGGCAAAGGAAATAGACTTCCAGGAAGTCCAGGAAGCTCAGAGAGTCCCAAAGAGGTTGGACCCAAAGAGGAACACACCAAGACACATCATAATGACATTACCCAAGATTAAAAATAAGGAGAGAATCTTAGAAGCAGCAAGAGAAAAGGAGACAGTTACCTACAAAGGAATTCCCATAAGACTGTCAGCTGATTTCTCAAAAGAGACCTTTCAGGCAAGAAGGGGCTGGAAAGAAATACCAAGTCATGAAAGGCAAGGACCTACA
>PVJI01019582.1:0-30719 GCA_004026765.1 Micronycteris hirsuta | reverse complement strand
CTGTCTTGACCTGCTTCCAACGGAGGGGCACTGTTGTAGAACACTGCTGGCCTCCTGACTCTGTTTGCTGGAACACACTCAGGCAGCCATAGTTCCCAGGTGAAGGGGCTCAGGATGCCCGACTTTCCCCTCTCTATAGCTTGTGCCTCTACTTACAGTGGGTTAGGGCTCTCTGTTATGCACATGACTTGGTGACTTACTGCAAACTCAGTCCCGTTTTAATATTTATCATTTTATTTAAAACCTGTTCAGTGGCACCCCACTGTTCCTGCAGACCATTCTTCATCCACATCAGTGGGTCTATGTACACCCTGAAATTATGCAGAGAACGTTGGAGTACCAGCATTTCCCTGGAGAGGGCACCATGGCTTTCATCAGTTTCACCAAGGAGCCCATGGCCCTTGGAACAGGGTGTAACCCCTGACCTGCAGAGTGAGGCCCAGGCTCAGCAGCAGAGGACTCTCTCTACCAACTGTTCACCCCTCAGTCACCACTCCCTGCTGCCTGCTTTAAGCTCTGGTAAAATGTGTAGACACCCCGTCCCACACGGCTGTCCCTGACTCATGCTGCTTTCTTGGGAGCAATTTGTATCTTCTTCTCCGGAGTCACACCTCATGATGCCCAGCTAGTCTTGTCTGCTTTTCACCCTTCTTGCCTCGGGCCTTTGCTCCTCAGGAAAGTCTGTCCTGAATGCACTCTGGGCCCCTGTCTTTCCAAGTTCTTGCTGAATTATATTCAAATATCCATCTACAGTTCTGTCTCTCCCACTCAACTTTGCCCAACTCCTTCACCACAGTGACAATTACTAACAAGTTTATTTGTCTGTGTAGTCTAGCTCGGCACGTGGCATATGCCAGCAGGTGCAAAACATAGACGTGGTTGTTGAATTGAATTGACACAAAACATATTACACCCTGGAACAGGCTTCAAGGGGCTTTAATTAACACTGAAAGATAAATAATAATGCATGGGTAAAGGTTTATATTTTTATAAGTTGAGAAATTCATGTGTTACTTCCATAATTTACAATGACTTTTAAACACATTTAAAACAATTATGCACAATAGTATGCATATAGGATGTTTCTAAGTCAATGATAGGTTTTTTCTCCCTCTGGCTGACTTAAAAGCAGGAGTATGTTCTCTTTTTCTAATATATACTAGAATTTATTAGTAAGTTTGTTTACTAGGATCATTGAAGTTATCTTTCATATTTAGGGTAGTGTGTCTGAATGCGGGTTTTGCTCATTAACACTGCCCTTTCTCCTGCCCTTCTTTATCAAGCCGGGGGCCCTGTGGTGACATCCCAGTATGAGTGCTTTGGCTGTGTGCACCCCATCTCAACTGACAGCCCTGACTTGGAACCCTTTCTGAGATATGCCATTCAACATTTTAATAACCACACTGACCGTTCCCACCTCTTTGCCCTGAAAGAAGTAAAACGGGCAGAGAAACAGGTTCGTTCTTTCAGTTTTTATTTTGCACAGAACTGTTCAAATGTATTAGATCTTTATGTTTATGTCAAAATGATTCAGATACTGCAATAGGTAAAGGGGAAAAGTAAGGCTAAAGAGACCCCTTGCTCTGAGATTGTTTTTAATAAATGGGCAGTTAGCATTACACGGTGTTCTCAGATATGGTGAAATGAAAAGATCCTTCGGGCTCTAAGGGATTCTTTTTCTTTTAAGTATTCATGTATGTATGTATGTATGTATGTATTCATTTATTCACCTGAAGACTATCTTATGGATTTTAGAGCAAGGGGGCAAGAGGGGTAAACAGAGAGAGACAGAAACATCAATGTGAGAAAAACTTCAATGGGTTGCCTTTCCCATGTACCCCGACTGAGGACTGAACCCACAACCTATGTTTTTGCCATGATCGGGAATAGAACTCTCAATCTTTCAGTTTATGGGATGATGATCCAAACAACTGAGCCACACCAGCCAAGGCTGGCCTTAAGGTTTTAAGAAATACATTATCACCTAGCTATACGAGTCAAACATGGCTCCAAAATATTTTATGGTACCCAGAAAGGTTGGCACAGGTTTTTGTGTGCCTTCTAAAGTATAGTTTTCGTATCATCAGAAAAAGAAAAAGGAAACACTTGTAAGTCTGATCTTTTCATTGAATCTGTCCACTAAGTTTTTCTAGATCCCTTGTATTTCAGTGTGTAATTACAAGGGACTCACTTTGGACAGTAACATTTCCTGTTTTTACTAGACCTTCAAACTTGCCTTCATGCAAAACACATGTTCTGCTCAATTATGTTTACATCCAGCTATCAGTGGAGGGCTAGGCCAGGATAAAGCAGGAGAGAACTTACCACCTGACAATCTGGGAACATGAGACCTATCAGCAAAGACCACTGAAGCTCTAAAGTTTTCTTTAACCATCTAAGGGAGCATTATTAATAATTCAATAGGACATCACTTTTCTGCTGCCTGGCAGAGGAAATATGTTGTGGAATTAATTAAGGAAATACAGTAATTCCATCTATATATTGCTTTTCATTTTCAGATGAGTAGGAGTCTATGTGTATGCATGTGTGTATTGAGAGGTGTGAGAGTCATAAAGTGTTCAATATTTATAAATATAAATCAATATAAATATTCAGTCAGACTTTTGCCTAGTAATAATAGTTTATAGCCCTAACTGGTGGGGCTCAATAGGTTGAGCATCATCCCACAAACCGAAAGGTCGACAATTTGATTCCTGGTCAGCGCACATGCCTGGGTTGCCAGCTATGTCCCCAGTAGGGGGCGAATGAGAGGCAACCAATTGGTGTTTCTCTCAAGCCTCAGTGTTTCTCTCCTTCTCTTTCTCCTTCCCTTCCCTCTCTAAAAATAAATAAATAAATAAATAAATAATCTTAATAAAAAAATAATGGTTCATATTTTTATGTATTTGTGATATGCCTGGCAGTATTCTAAGCTCCTCATAACACTGAATAATGTTTAAACTACTATTTCAAAATTGTTTCAGATGGTGGTTGGATGGAACTATAAAGTTACTTACTCAATTGAACAAACTAATTGTTCCAAGGAGAATTTTCTATTCTTAACTCCAGACTGCAAGTTCCTTCTCAATGGTGTAAGTAGGCCAAAATCTAACCATAAAGTTATTAGCATTTGGTGTTCGGTGTTTTTATAGGAGTGGGAATACTCAGTCATACACGAAGACTTGGTCACTAAAATTTCAGATGTCACTCATGAATTCACAGGCATGTTCACCTTGTCACTGATCAAGCTGCTTTACCTACCTGGTCAAAAAATCCGTACTGCCTGCAAACAGCATTTACAGATACAACCAGAGCCTGTGACAAAATGATGCCACGCCAAGTGTGCCCGTTCACATGCTCACACGTTCCTGTCACCCTCTCTTCCCCCTGTGCTCAAGGTCTTTCTGGTGCTCCTGAGTTCCAGGCAGGATAACCCCTGACTTCAGAATTGTCTCTGCTTGTTTTCTTACCTTCCCCCTCCCTTCCTTTACCTTTAATAAACACATCCTGAACCTCTATCGCTTTTTAGGATTATACCTTGTTATCAGATCCAAAATTATGTTAAAAGAGTAGTTAGTGCCTGTTCAGACAACTAAGGCATGCTGACCTTCCCAGGGACATTTGCATGTTAGCAGAAGGCTGTGCTTTAAGCAAGGGATCTCTGCAAGCTCTGTAGGCTATTGTTCTACTTCTAAAATTTGATTATATGGGAAGAAAATGAGAAATCCAGACAGTAAGATGTTCATTCAGCATGATTACTACTAGAAACATATTGGAAATAACTTTTTTCAACATTAGGGACTGTTTAAATAAATTACCGTGTATCCATACAGTAGAATATGTGCAGTCATTAAAATTATGTTTACAGGTTTTTAGTGACTTAGTAAAATAGTTATAGTCTGTTAAGTAAAACACAAAAAAATAGAATTCATCACTATACATACAGATGCATTCAAATATATGAAGTAAATGTAAAGATTAAAAGTGACGTAAGGGAGCATTTGAGATCTTTCTCCCCAACAACCATTTTTAGTTAGGCTCAAATAAACTCTTAAAAAAAAAATTTTAAGTGATGGAAAAATATGCCAAAATAGAAATATAGTTAACTTTCAGTTGAAACTGTGGGTGTTTTTTTTTTTTATTCTTTGTACTTTTTAGAACTCATCATTTAATACTTTCCAATGTTTCTAACCAAGCACGCATTTATTTCATAATTGGGGGAAAGACTTAAGACTATTAAAAGAGTGAAAAGACAACCTAGAGAGTGGGAGAAATTATTGATATCATATATCCAATAAGGATTTAATACGAAGAGTATATAAAGAACCCCTACAACACAACAACAAAAGAACAATCAACCTAATTTTCAGATGGGCAAAGGACTTAAAAATAAACATTTCTCGCCCGGCTGGTGTGGCTCAGTGGATTGAGCACGGGCTGGGAGCCAGAGGGTCCCGGTTCAATTCCTGGTCGGGGCTCATGCCTGGGTTGCAGGCCAGGTCCCCGGTGGGGACCATGTGGGAGGCAACCATACATTGCTCTTTCTCCCTCCCTTCTCCTCTCTCTGAAAATAAATAAATAAAAAATCTTAAAAAAAAAAATAAAAATAAACATTTCTCTAAAAGAGATATACAGCCCTGGCTGGGTGGCTCAGCTGGTTGGAGTGTAGTCCCATAAACCAAAATGTCGCCAGTTCAATCCTGAGTTAGGGCACATACCTAGGTTGCAGGTTTGATTTCTGGTTGTGGTTTCTCTGGGAGGAAAACAATCAGTGTTTCTCTCTCTCTCCCTCTCTCTCTGTCTGTGCTTTCTTCTGTCTCTAAAATCAATAAACAGATCCTTGGATGAGCACTAAAAAAATAATAAAAATTTCAATAAGGTTAAATGACCAATAAGCACATGAAAGGATGCTATGAGGGGAGTGCAAACTTTATGTTACATACATTTTACCGTAATAAAAATATTGTAAAAAGGAGAGAAAGAGAGAAACCCTTGAAAAAAATGTATGCTTTAGCTACTTTTTTACTTTGTTAGTTTGAGTCGAGTCTTCTATCAACATCTAAGTTTTTCAGTTAATCATTTGAGATTATGTAGGCTCCAATATTATCTAACTTGCATCTTTCTGCATTTATTTGTAAGGCCTCAACTTACTGGCTTGCTCTTTGCAGCACAGAGAGATGCAAGGGCTGGTTGCAGTCACAAAGCCAATCAGATTTTCATTGGGGATCACTTCTCTGAGCTTCCACTTCCTTATTTGTGAAATAGGGAGAAATAATAGCACCTATCTCACAGCCGTGGTTGCAGTAATGAAAGGACGTAAAATGTGCCTGAACCATTGTGCCTGCAGTTGGTAAGATTGAAGGCCTTGCTATTCAGCGCTTGGTCCCTGAACCAGCAGCATCAGCATCACCAGGGAGCTTGTTGAAAAGCAGAGTCTTGAATTCCACCCCAGGCCTGCTGGAACTACACATTCACAAGGTTCTCAGGTGATTCATTTGCGCTTTAAGGTTGAAAAAGCACTGATTCGAGGGGTCTCCTGAGTAGTTCTCAGGCCATGCTGCATATTAGAATCACTTGGCCAGCTTTAAAATAACTATTCCTAGGCCCTTCCCCAGACATTGTGACTTCATTGGTCAGGGGTGGGTTTCTAGAATCAGAATAAAAGCTCCTTGTGAATCAAATATGCTGACAGAATTGAGAACCTTAGGGCTACTTCCAGTGTCCTTCTCCCCATCCAAAATTAAGATGTTATAAGTGTGGTATTTCTGGTATCTTTAACAGCTATGACACTTATTTTATATACATATATATTTTATGTATATGTATATATATATTTCCTTATCGGAAATAAAAATTGATAGAAAACTTCAAGGCAATGCAGAAACTTGGAAAAAATAATATGGAACCACATACTCAAATACCCAAAGATATCTAAATGTATTTCCCTCTTATCTTTTTGATTGGGTGTGGAGGCAGTGAGGGGTGGGGGAGGAATAGAGACAATTTTTGGTGATTTTTTTCCTGTTAATAGTTGTAATTATTTCACATGCTACATTTTTTTCACCTAAGAATTTTTCTGTCATTAAATCTCTTGATAAACTTTCTTTTTAAATTTATTTTATTTTTTAATATTTTATTTTTTATGTTATTACAGTTGTCCCAATTATGCCCTTCTGCTCCCCTCCACCTAACCTCTCGCACTCTCTCAGGCAATCCCCACACCACTGTCCCTGTCCACAGATCATGCATATGTGTTCTTTGGCTAAGTCCTTTGTCTTCTCTCAACCCATCCCTACCATTCCCGTTCCTCTTAAAGCTATCAGTCTGTTCCATGTTTCTATGACTCTGATTCTATTTTGCTCGTTAGTTTATTTTGTTCATTAGATTCCACTTATAAGTGAGATGATATAGTATTCATCTTTCACTGATGTTCTTATTTCACTTAGCATAATAGTCTTCAGGTCCATCTATGCTGTCACAAAAGGTAAGAATTCCTTCCTTTTTACTGCTGCATAGTATGCCATTGTGTAAATGTTCCATAGCTTTTTGATCCACTCATTTATTCATGGACACTTACGCTGTTAGGAGATTTTGGCAATTGTAAATAACACTACTATGAACATAGGCATGCACTTGTTTGTTGATTTGTCATGATGGCCATTTTGGCAGGTGTGAGGTGGTACCTCATTATGGTTTTTTATTTGCATCTAATAACTAATGATGTTGGGTTGGGTATTTTTTTCATATGTCTATTGGCTATCTGTATGTCCCCCTTTGAGAAGTGTTATTCAGGTCCTTTGTCCGCTTTTTAATTGGCTTGTTTGTCACCCTGGTGTTGAGTCATGTAAGTCTTTTATAAATTTTGGAAATTAAACCCTTACAGCTGTCTGGTTAAAGGCTTATCATTTTGTTTCTTTTCAAAGAACCAGCTCCTAGATTTATTGATCTTTAGTCTCTACGTTATTTATTTCCACTCTGATCTTGATTATTTCCTTCCTTCTATTCACTATGGGCTTTGTTTTTTTTCCTAGCTCTTTCAGGTGTAGGGTTAAATTGTTTATTTTAGATTTTTCTTGCTTCTTGAGGTAGGCCTGTCATGCTGTGAACTTCCCTCTCAAGGAACACAGCTTTCTCTGTGTCCCACAGGTTTTAGGTTGTTCTGTGTCTTTTTCATTTATTTCCATGTAATTTTGTATTTCTTCATTGATCTCATTGATAACTCATTCATTATTTAATAACATGCTATTTAACCCCATGTGTTTGAATGTTTTGAGTTTTTTTTAATTGAGGTTGATTTCTAGTATCAGGCCATTGTGATCTGAGAAAGTGTTTGATATGATTTCAGTTTTCTTGAATTTATTAAGGTTTATTTTCTGTCCTAACATGTGGTCTCTCTTTGAGAATGATGCATGTGCAATTAAGAATGTATATCCTGTTGTTTTGGGATGAAATCTTCTGTAATTATCAATAAAATTGATTCAATCTAGGGTGCCATTTTTGGTTGCTGTTTCCTTGCTGATATTTTGTCTGGAAGATCTATCTCTTGCTGACAGTGAGGTTTTAAAATCCCCTATTATGACTGTATTGCTGTCAATTTCTTTCTCAAAGTCCACCTAGATTTTCAGGTGCTCCTACGTTTGGTATATATGTTTACAAGGGTTATAGCCTATTGTTGGATTGTATTAATATTATGTATTTGGTATTATGTAGTGACCTTCTTTGTCTCTTGCTATGGCCTTTGTTTTAAAGTCTATTTTGTCAGATATAAGTATTGCTACCCCATTTTTTTGTCTCTATTTGCATGGAATATATTTTTCCATTCCTTCATTTGAAGTCTGTGTTTATCTTTTGTTCTGAGGTGGGTCTGTTGTAGACAGCATATACATGGGTCATGTTTCCTTATCCATTCATCTGCCCTATGTCTTTTGATTGCAGTAATCAAATGTAAATGTTAAACCATTTATGTTTAAGGTTATTATTGATAGGTACTCATTCATTGCCATTTTTTTCTTGATACCTATGTTCCTTCCTCTCTCTCTCTCTTTCTCCTTATTTTTATAGCAATCCCTTTAATATGTCCTGCAATGCTAGTTTGGTAGTAATGAACTCCCTTGGTAATTTTTGTGTGTCTAGGAAGCTCTTTCTTTCACCCTCAGTTTTAAATAATAGCCTTGCTGGATAGAGTAGTCTTGGTTGCAGGTCCTCGCTGACAGCCTTATGGGGGCTCCTTTGTAGGTAACTAACTGTTTCTCTCTTTCTGCCTTTAATATTCTCTCTTCATCTTTAAACTTTGCCATTTTATAGCAATTATGATGTGTCTTGATGTGGATCTTTTTGAGTCTATCTTGATTGGGACTCTTTGTGTTTCCTAAACTTGTGTGGCTTTTCTTTCACCAGATAAGGGAAGTTTTCTGTCATTATTTATTCAAATAGGTATTCTATCTCTTGTTCTCATTCTTCTCCTTCAGTTTCCCCTATGATAAGGATACTGTTATGTTTCATGTTGTCCTAAATTTCCCTTAAACTATCCTCATTCTTTTTAAGTCTTTTCTCTTTTTGTTGCTCTGATTGGGTGTTTTTTATTCCTTGTCTTCCAAATTGCTGATTTGATCCTCTGCTTCTTCTAGCCTGCTTTTAATTCCTTCTAGTGTATTTTTCATTTTAGATACTGTATTCTTTACTCCCAACTAGTTCTTATTTATAGTTTCTATATCCTTTTCCATACTGATGTAATTACCACTAAGCTCCTTGTATTTCTCACTAAGTTCCTTGAGTATCATTATAACTACTACTTTGAACTCTATGTTTGATAAATTGCTTGCCTCAATTTCTTTAAGCTCTTTTTCTGGGGATTCCTCCTTTTTTTCCCCCCATTTTCAGGTCTTTTCTTTGTCTCTCCATTTTAGATGTCTCTTTATGTTTGTTTCTATGTATTAGATAAATCGTTTTGACTCCCAGTCTTTGTGAGGTGGACTTATGTGGTATGAATCCTGTGGGACCTAGAGGTATAGCCTCCTTGATCTGAGCTAGATGCTCTAGAAATGGTCCTTGTGTGGGTTGCGTGGACTCTACTTTTGTAATTGGGTCTTGATAGCTGTTGGCTGGTTTGTTGGTGGGATCTCCCCTTTGCCTGGTTGACTGAGAGGCTCAGCCTTAGACACATCTTGCAAGCTGTTGTACAGGTGTGACAGAACAAAACAACTCTAAAAACAAAACAAAAACATGCAAAAAAATCCCCAATAACAGAAAAATCAACAACAGAAGAGCAAAGAATAAGAACAAAGAGCTATAGAATAATAAAAGAAAAAAAAGAATTCGAGAAGACCCAAGGAAAGAAAAATGATATGAGTGAAAGAAGAGAAACAATAAGATTAAAGAAAGAGGAAAAGAGTAAGAAAAAAATAAAAAAGAATAAGAAAAATATAGACTAATAAAAGGAGTCAATAAGAGATATGAAAGAAAAAATAGAAAAAATAAAAAGTATTAAAAAGGCTATGAAAAATAAAAAGTAATGAAAATAGTGAAAAATAACAAAGTGGAATTCTTCTCAGCAGATTTAAGTGCCTGCCTGCTGGGATCTGTCTTTGAATACAGCTCCAGTGTTTTCTGAAACTGGTGTAATCTGGTGTCAGATGCAGTCCACAATGGGCCCTTGACAACCTGATTGAAGCTACAAAGGATCCAATTTGTGGCTTGGCTATGCATGGGAGGGGCCAACTTGCCCTGCAAGGCCAGCTATTAACAGCACAGGTCTCAGGGGAGAGTCAGCAAACAACCCAAGGCTTCACAGAATCGGCCTCTTCCTGCATCTGCCTGCTGGCTTGCTGTTAGTCTTAGTCACTGAACCAACTATTTCTGAAAGGGTTTCTAGTGGAATCTGGCAGATAGGATCCCCTGGATCTCCCCTGGGGTGGGGGAAGTGCCATTCAAACTTCAGGAAAGATGTTCCCCTGCCCCAGAACCACACATTTGTCTGTCCCAGGTTATTTTCCTGAACTCAGCAGGGTGGAGCTCCTAGTAGGCAAGCAGGTAGGGCCTCTGAAGCCCAGAGTTGAGGTCCACCAGAATCCGAGGGTATTTCTATTGCCTCTCCTGTGAGGGGGAAATGCAAGTCCAGTTCCTAAGAGAGTATAAGAAATGGCCACACCCCAAAGCCAGTCTCTGACACCTTCCCTTCCCACACCCTCCCATCTGCCTACGTTGATTTCTACTCAGCAAGGCTTAAAATACAGGGTGGGAGGAAAAAACAGATGCAGGGTGGGGCAAGCAATATCCCACAGGGTGGGGTAATTGTTTTTCCTGAGGCTGATTCCCTGGGAAGCGCTTGCTCTTCTCAAGAAAAATGGCTGCTGAAATACCTGGGGATGACCTGGCATAGGGATCCCAGCAGCGCCCCCATTGACTCTCCCCGATGACTCTCCCCAATACCTCCCACTCCAGACTCTCCTCAGGTGACTCCAGTCCACATCACCCTCCCTTCAACGAACCCCAAGGTGAGTGGCTATGAATGAAAAACCTGTGCTTTGGCCCCTTAATAAAACAAAAACAAAAACAAAAACAAAAACATGGCTTCGTCTTCAGTGGGCTCCATCTCTCCCTGGTGGACAGAAACCCAAACAGCTTTTACCGTTGGATCCTATGTGAGTGGCTGACCCCAGCTCTTTCACTCTCTGCTTCAGAGCCCAATTTAGGGTCCACACTTCACTCTTCTCAGGGGGAAGCTGCAATAGCCACACTATCCCTCTGTAACCTGGGCCTACTTCCCGTGGGAACTGAGAGTCCACTATTGTGACCACACCCTTCTTATTGGTCTCAAGGTGGTTTCTGTCCATCCTTCTTGGTAAACTTTCTTTTAAATGATTGTATAATTATTTAAAAGATACCATAGATTGTTTTTGGAATTAGTTTCCTAAGTTAGACATTTGGGCTCTTTCCATTTTTCCTTATAATTAATAACTCACCTAACATTCTTGAAAAAAAAAAAGCTATTTCTGCATTTGTTGTATTTTCCTGTTTTCATGCATTTCTTCTAGGTATAGACTAATAGGATATTATTTTACCTCCTCTTTTCTGGTGCTTATTTTCTGTTCTGTGTCTCAATGAATTGACCCAAATGTCCAGAGATATCTCATACAAATTTATGTTTTATTCTTGATTTTATTGGGAAAGGGTCTCAAGTTTTGTTATTATTAATATTTAACATAGATTCCAGGAAGACATTCGTGTCATTTTAAAGAAGCATTCTTACATTCCTCCTTTTAAAGAGGTTTGTTTTGTTTTTAAATAAGAAACGTGTGTTAGCAGACTCGCACAGAGAAGAGACTAACTGCTGTCAAAGGGGAGGGGGGTTGTAGGGCTGGGTGAAAGAGAAGAAAGGATTAAGCAACACAAATGAAAAAACAAAAACTCGTAGCACAGCCAGCAGTAAGGCAGTTACCAGAGGAAAAGGAGGTTGGTGGGAGATGGAAGGTAGTAAACGGGGCATAAATGGTGGCAGAAGGAGACTTGCCTTCAGGTGGTGAACAAACAATAGAATATACAGATGATGTATTGTAGAATTGTACACTTGAAATCATGTAATTTCATTAACCAATGTCACCCAAATACATTCAAAAATATTTTTAAGACAAAAACTTTGTGTTAGAATTTAGCAAATGCTTTTGATATGTATCATTATATCATGTTATAGATTTCTAATTTAATCTGTTATGATGTTTTGGCAACTTTCCTAATAATAATCTCTACATTCTTAAACTCTATTTGTTTAGTGTTAATTATTTCTTAAATCTGCATTTGGATTTTATTTCTAGTGTATTTAAGAATTCTACATCTATGTTTGTAAGTGAAAATGGTTTGATAGTTTTCTGGGTGTATGTATGTGTATATATTCTGTTTTTTCAAGTTTTGCTATTCAGATTATAGTTTTATAGGATGAATTGGGTGGGAGTTACATGCAGCTGAGTCAGCCCTGACTCCTGGCGACCCTACAGATGAGTGGTGGCCACACTGTCCTGACCTCAACAGCTCTGCTGGTGCCTGTAGGCCATTTCTGTGACTTCTTTCATGGAGTCAGTGAATGTCATATTGGGTCTTGGTCTCTTCCTGCTGCCTTCTGTTTTTGAGTTCAGTAGTTTGCCAGTGTTTTTTGAGTTGGCTAGTTTGCCACTATTTTCTGTATTTAGACCCAGTTTATGTAGCATGGAACTATATGTTTCTTTAAAAAATCATTCATCTATAAACGTCTGTGTTGTTTTGTTATGGAGAATTGAAGCGACCAAACGTTCGAGAGGTATGGATCACAGACATTTATTACGCACGCGGGCTCAGAGGAGTGTTAGAGACCCCAAATTCTGAGCCTTGAACAAAGACAAGAACTAGTTTATATACCTTCTAGAGACACATAGCATTTGGGAGTCAAGTTACAAGTAAGTCCTACAAAGCTTGTTACAAGGAAAAGATAAAGTTTCAAAGTTCCCTGGAAATGCAGAAGAATATATCACTTGAGGTGTCATGAGTCATTCTCAGATAGCAGTTCCCACATCCGCATCCCTAGATAACGACCTAGTAGGAGGTTTTAGTGGCTACATTTGGCTGTCCTTCCTGCCAGGCACAGGGTTACAAATCAAAGCAAAGCTGCAGATCAAAAGCACACAGTAAGCAATTAGGTTGGAACTGCAGGATACAGAGAAACTACAAAGGGTTAGTTACAGGTTACAAGTTTACAAGCAGGGCAAATTTCACTAACACTTGGCCACGGGTCACAGCATGCCCTCTGGGCTTGTTCCTATTACAATGCTTACTATATTCCTAACAAAACTTATAATATTCTAAAGTTATGATATTCCTGTTACAGTTTGAAGGTGAGAAGTAGAAGTTGAGAATAATGACAGCATTCTTCAGTTTTTCAGTAATTGGTCCATTTAAGCATTTTATTTTATATAATTTTATTTTTTCCATGAACACTTATTCCCCAATACCCTCTTCTACCTCCACCCACCCGACCTCTGCAATCACCACATTGTTGTCTTTTTCCATGAGTTTTTCCTCTCTTTTTGTCTTTTTTGCTCAATCTCTCTACCCCTTCAATCCCCTCCCCAGAGCTTTTTAGTTCAGTTCACTGGATTCCACATATGAGAGAAATCATTTGTGGAATCCAATGAATTATATAAACAATATGGGATCCAACGAATCATATGTATATCTCTGAATGGCTTATTTCTCTTAGCATAATGCTGTCCAGATCCATTCATGCTGTTGCAAAGGGTAAAATTGTCTTCTTTTTAAGGCTGAGTAGCATTCCATTGTGTAAAATGTACCATAGCTGTTTTATCTACTCATCTACTGTTGGACACTTGGGCTGCTTCCAAATCTTGGCTGTTGTAATAACACTGAAATAAACATAGGAATACATTTTTTTTTTTTAATTTGTGTTTTGGGTTTCTTTAGATAAATTCCCAGAAGTGGAATCACTGGGTCATAAGGCAATTCCACTTTTAATTTTTTGAGGTAACTCCATACTGCTTTTCATAGTGGCTGCACCAATTTGCATTCCCACCAATAGTGCATGAGGGTTCCCTTTTCTTCACATTCTTGCCAACCTTGATGTTTGTTGATTTATTGATGATAGTTACTCTGACAGGTGTAAGATGTTATCTCATTGTAGTTTTAATTTGCATTTCTCTGATGATTAGTGACATTAAGCATCTCTTCATATGACTATTGGCCATCTGTATGTCCTCTTTGGAGAAGTGTCTATTCATGTCCTTTGTCCATTTTTAATTAGATGTTTGTGGTTTTGGCGTTGGCTTTTGTTCTTGTTTTTATTTTTATTTTTTTAGGCTATATATATTTTTCTTTTTTCTTTTCTTTTATTTATATTTTTATTACTTTATTGTTGTTCATTTACAGTTGTCTGCATTTGCTCCCCACCACTCCCCCCACCTCATCCAAGCCCACCTCCCTCCCTTGCTTCCACCTTCCCCCTTGTTTTTGTCTATGTGTTCTTTATACTAGTTCCTGAAAACCTTCTCCCTACAGTCCCCTCCCCCTTCCCCTCTGGCTATTGTTAGATTGTTCTTAATTTCAATGTCTCTGGTTATATTTTGTTTGCTTTTTGCTTTTTTCTTTTGTTGATTATGTTCAGTTAAAGGTGAGATCATAAGGTATGTGTCCCTTATTTCACTTAGCATAATGCTCTCCAGTTCCATCCATGCTGTCCCAAAGGGTATAAGCTCCTTCTTTCTCTCTGCTGCATAGAATTCCATTGTGTAAATGTACCATAGTTTCTTGATACAGAAACTATGTATCTGTAGTTTGCTGATGGGCCTTAGGTTGCTTCCAGCACTTGGCTATTGTAAATTGTGTTGCTATGAACATTGGAGTGTATAAGTTCTTTTGGATTGGTGTTTCAGGACTCTTAGTACATAAGCCCAGCAGTGGAATTGCTGTGTCAAAAGGCAGTTCCATTTTTAGTTTTCTGAGGAAATTCCGTACTGTATTCCACAGTGGCTGTACCAGTCTGCATTCCCACCAACAGTGCACTAGGGCTCCCTTTTCTCTGCATCCTCTCCAACACTTGCTTATTGATGTATTTATGATGGCCATTCTGACCGGTGTGAGGTGGTATCTCATTGTGGTTTTAATTTTCATCTCTCTGATGGCTAGTGATGCTGAGCATCTTTTCATCTGTCTCTGGGTCCTCTGTATGTCCTCCTTGGAGAACTGTCTGTTCAAGCCTTTTGCCCATTTTTTAATTGGGTTTTTTGTTTTCTTGGAGTCATGTGAGTTCTTTATATATTTTGGAGATCAAACCTTTGTCCGAGGTATCATTGGCAAATATGTTTTCCCATATAGTTGGTTCTCTTTTCATTTTAATGCTGTTTTCTTTAGCCATGCAGAAGCTTTTTAATTTGATGAGGTCCCATTTGTTTATTCTTTCCTTTATGTCCCTTGCTTTAGGGGACACATCAGTGAAAATGTTTCTGCATGGAATGTCTGAGATTTTCCTACTGATGTTTTCCTCTAGGACTTTTATGGTGTCACAACTTATATTTAAGTCTTTTATCCACCTTGAATTTATTTTTGTGTATGGTGTAAGTTGGTGATAGAATTACATTTTTTTTTATGTAGCTGTCCAGATCTCCCAATATCGTTTGTTGAAGAGGCTATTTTTACTCCATTATATGCTTCTTCCCCCTTTGTCAAATATTAATTGACCATACGGACATGGGTTTATTTCTGAGCACTCTGTTCTGTTCCATTGGTCTATGTGCCTGTTTTTATGCCAGAACCAGCATGTTTTGGTTACATGGCCTTGTAATACAATTTGATATCAGGAATTGTGATCCCTCCTGCTTTGTTCTTCTTTCTCAGAATTGCTGCAGCTATTCAGGGTCATTTATGGTTCCATATAAATTTCTGAAATGTTTGTTCTATATCTATGAAATATGTCATTGGTACTTTAATAGGGATTGCATCGAATCTATAAGTCGTTTTGGGTAGTATGGCCATTTTGATTATGTTAATTCTTCCAATCCATGAGCATGGTACATGCTTCCATTTGTTTGTGTCTTTCTTAATTTATTTCCTCAGTGTTGTATAGTTTTCTGTGTACAGGTCTTTTACCTCCTTGGTTAGGTTTATTCCTAGGTATTTTATTTTTCTTGTTGCTATATCAAATGGGATTTTTTTTCCTGATTTCTGTTTCTGATATTTTATTGTTGGTGTACAAAAATGCCTTTGATTTCTGAGTATTGACTTTGTATCCTGCTGTTTTGGCAAATTAATTTCTTAGGTTGAGTAGTTTTTTGGCGGAGTCTATAGGATTTTCTATGTACACTATCATGTCATCTACAAACAATGACAGTTTTACTTCCTCCTTTCCAGTTTGGATGTCTTTTATTTCTTTTTCTTGTCTAATTGCTGTGGCTAGGACTTCCAGTACTATGTTGAATAGGAGTGGTGAAAGTGAGCATCCTTACCTTGTTCCTGATCTTAACAGGAAAGCTTTAAGTTTTTGTCCATTGAGTATGATGTTGGCTGTAGGTCTCTCATATATAGCCTTTATTATGTTGAGGAATGCTCCCTCTATTCCCACTTTGCTGAGTGTTTTTATCATAAATGGGTGCTGAATTTTGTTCTTGTATTTCAATCAGTGTTGATTATTTATAGTTTTCCAGAAAAGTATCCATTTGGAGGGATTTAAATTAGCGTACACTTGTTTATACTTATTCTCTTATATTGTTATACTTCACTGTAATTTTTGGTATGTTGTCTTTTTTGCATTTGATTTTTGTCTTTCCCTAAGGATAATCATTTGGATTTTTTATTAATGCTAGTTCTTTCGGTTTTCTAGTTCATCAGTATCGCTTTATTTCCCCCTTTTTGTTTTGCTTAAAGCTTTTTACCATTCTTTTCCTTTTTCTAACTTGTTGAGGTAAACACCTAGATTTGAGGTTGTTTTCTTTGTTTCTTGCCTCTCTCTTTTTATTTTAAATTTTATTTTTGCCTGTCCCTTTTTAAATTATGAAAGCATATAAAAAGGTGATTTAAACTCTAAATGCTGCTCTGACATTTTCAAAATGTTTTTTTCTTCAAAAATATTTTTCTTCATTTTAGGAAGACCCTATTTAGCCAAGTCTGCTTAGGTTTCCGAGTAGTTTATTTTTTTTTTTAATATGAAATTCTTTTTTTTTTTAAGACTTTATTTATTTATATTTAGAGAGAGGGGAAGAGAGGGAGATAGAAAGGGAGAGAAACATCAGTGTGTGATTGTGTCTCATGTGGCCTCCACTGGGGACCTGGCCTGCAGCCCAGGCATGTGCCCCAACTGGGAATTGAACTGGCGACCCTTTGGTTCACAGCCTGCACTCAATCCCCTGAGCTACACCAGCCAGGGCTCCAAGTAGTTTTTTATTTATTTGTTTAAATTTATTAACTTTTGAAGACTTTATTTCTATTGGTTCTGACATCTAAGTTACATGGTTGGTACTGATTTAAAAAATCTATTGAGCCTTTCCTGTGACCTGATGGAAAAGCAATTGAAAATATCGGTATCATAATTATAAAAATATCAGTTAAATCATATGTATCATATGAAATACCATTTAAATAAATTATTATGTCACTCCAGTCTTCTATGACTTTATTTATTTTTTATCACTTAGTCTTGCATTTATAGTTACATATTAAATTTCCCCACCACCTTTATTTTAATATATTTCTATTCATATATCTAATTTCTGCTTTATGTATTTTAACTTCATGCTTCTAGACTATAACTTTTATAAAACTAAAATTGTCTTTTTTACTGCCATAGAAGTTATTTTGTTATCTTGAATTTTACTGTGTCCAATATTAATAATACTGTAGATGTTTTGTTTATATTTGCCTCATATAGCTTTGCTCATCCATTATGTTTAATCTTCCTTTATCTTTTATATTATAAAATGCTATTCTTGAATATGTAATACATCGATCTAGTTTTAACTTATCTGAAAGTCTTTGCATTTCTTTTTTAAAAGTATATTTTGTTGATTATGCTATTACAGTTTTCCCAGTATTTCCTCCTTTATCCATGTCTGCCATGCTCCCCCCCAACCCTCCAGCATTCCCCTCCTTAGTTCATGTCCATGGGTTGTACATATAAGTTCCTTAAATTCTCTTTTTCCTATACCATTCTTAACCTCTCCCCATTTATTTTATGCCTACCAATTATGCTTCTTATTCCCTGTACTTTTCCCCTCTATTCCTCCCCTCCCCCTCCCCACTGAAAACCCTCCATGTGATGTCCATTTCTCTGATTCTGTACCTGTTCTAGTTGTTTGCTTAGGTTTTGTTTTCATTGTTTTTTTTTTCTTTTCTTTTTTTTTTTTAGTTTCAGTTGTTAACAGCTGTGAATTTGTCGTCATTTTACTGTTCATAGTTTTTGATCTTCTTCTATTTCTGAAATAAGTCCCTTTAACATTTCGTATAATAAGGGCTTGGTGATGATGAACTCTTTTAACTTTACCTTATCTAGGAAGCACTTTATCTGCTCTTCCATTCTAAATGATAGCTTTGCTGGATAGAGTAGTCTTGGATGTAGGTCCTTGCTTTTCATGACTTTGAATACGTCTTTCTAGCCCCTTCTTGCCTGCAAGGTTTCTTTTGAGAAATCAGCTGACAGTCTTATGGGAATTCCTCTGTAGGTAACTGTCTGCTTTTCTCTTGCTGCTTTTAAGATTATCTCCTTTTCTTTAATCTTAGGTAATTTAATGATGATGTGCCTTGGTGTGTTCCTCTTTGGGTCCAACTTCTTTGGGACTCTCTGAGCTTCCTGGACTTCCTGGAAGTCTATTTCATTTGCCAGATTGGGGAAGTTTTCTTTCATTATTTGTTTAAATAAGTTTTCAACTTCTTGCTCTTGTTCTCCTTCTGACATCCCTATAATTCAGATATTGGAATGTTTAAAGTTGTCCCAGAGGTTCCTAAGCCTCTCTTCATTTTTTTAGAATTCTTGTTTCTTTATTCTGTTCTGGTTGGATGTTTATTTCTTCCTCTTGTTCCAAATCATTGATCTGAGTCCTGGTTTCCTTCCTGTCACCATTGGTTCGCTGTTTATTTTGCTTTATATCACTTTGGGTAGCCTTAATTTGTTCTTTCATTTTGGGACTAAGAATCAGTTCTGTGAGCATTTTGATTACCAGGGCTTCAAAGCTCTCCATCTGACAGGTTGTCTATCTCCTTATCACTTAGCTCTCTTTCTGGAGTTTTGCTCTGTTCTTTCATTTGGGCCATATTACTTTGTCTTGGCCCACCTGTTAAGTTGTAAGCGGGCAGGGCCTTAGGTATTCACCCAGCACGGCAACCATCTTTGCTGCGTTGTGGCACTGTCTGGGGGAGAGGGGTCAGAGAGGGAACAATGCAGCATGCTTGCTCAGCTCTAGCCCCACTTTCCAACAAATTCTTATGTGAGACTGGGAGTTTCTCTCACTGCAACAACCCCCACTGTAGTCCACAGTCAGCTCTGAGTCTCAGTTTCCCCTTCGGCCAGCCCCACCCTCACGGTCCACCACCTTGCCGGGGGTTCTCACCATCCGCCCGTCTGGTGGTCTGGTTGGTCTGGATGACTTTTTAAAAATTCCTTGGTTGTCAGAGTTCCATGTAGTTTGATTTTCTGGCACTTCTGGTTGTTTATTGATTTCAGATTGGTTGTTATCCTCCTTTTGGTTGTGCGGGTTTCTACCTATGCCTCCATCTTGGCCGGTACTCCATTCTAAAAGAAATTTTATCCATTCAATGATATGATTATTATTTGTATACTAGGTATACTTATTTCATGTTTTTATGTGTTTGTGTATATACATTTATTGTTGTTGATGCTAATACCTAATTGTTTCTTATTTTCTCTTTTGCAATTGGACTATGTTTTGTTTTATTTTCTATGTTTAGTTGACATCATATGCTTAATTTTATTAGTTGTCCACTTTAAATTTTCTTAAAAACATTTTTAGCCCTGGCCGGTGTAGCTCAGTGGATTGAGAACATGTAGTGGGTTGCAGGCCAGTTTCCCCAGTAGAGGATGTGCGAGAGGCAACCACACATTGATATTTCTCTCCGTCTCTTTCTCCTTCCCTTCCCCCCTCTCTAAAAATAAATAAATAAAATCTTTAAAAAAATTTTTTTAACTTTGCACTAATATTCTTTTTAAACACTAGGATATTGGTGAATGTGTAGATCGTGCATACATGGATCCTAAGCGGAGAATTACTTCCTTCTCACAGAAGTGTGACCTTTATCCAGGTATGGGATAATGTGTGCTTGTGCTCTAATTAGCATATGTGGATCCCAGACAACTAGCTAGATCTTTTCATAGGAATTGTGCTTTGGGTCCCATGATGTGCCACAAACTCTATGTGATCAACAGAGCTTTCTGAGAACATTGTACCCCACCTCTGCACAGCTGTGCTGTAGCAGATGCAGTTGAGACTTCTCTGAAAGTGCCAGAAGTAAATATGGTGACAGAAAGAAAGATTTATGTCCCTTGGGAAAAGATGGCCTCCATCTTTGATACAGTGTCATCTGGTCTTTCTTGTGTAAAAGATGTCCCTGTGTCAGGTGCTGTAAATTGGGGAAACAGTATATTATTTTTAATCACATAAGATAAACTACTTTAAATTAAAGACTATATTCTCCTGCATGTTTTATAATGGGGAAAAAGGGAGATAGTGCGAGTTTATGTCAAGCCAGTGTTCTTATACCAAATGTTGGCTTTTCTCATACTTGGAAGATATTTGCATACATGCCACAATGAGAACATCGCTGAAACTGCCTAATCACCAGAATATCAAGGCTTAAAATTTTCGGCAGGGGAGGGAGGTGGGTTTGGAGGGGGTGGGGAAAGGGGAGAGGAGAGGATGCAGACAACTGTAATTGAGAAAACAATAAAGTAATAAAAAGTTAAAAATAAAATAAAATAAAGACAGAGGAATTGAAATGCAAAAAAAAAAAAAGACTTAAAATTTTCCCACTAAAGTCATGCATTTTATGTTAAGCATTGTCTTTTATACTTTCTATAAAAAATGCAGCATATTGATTGAGTCACAAACTAACACCTACCAAATGAAAGTTTCCCTAAATACACTTGACTCTGAGGAGAGGCAGTAAGAGGAAGGTGAGAAAGACAACCTCCACTCACTCGCTATTGGGCTTTGGTCTGCTGCATGGCCCTCTGCAAATGCATGCCGGACCATGAGCAGGAGAGGTACTGAGCTGGATTGCTCCTTCAGTCACATGCTGACTTAAAACCTGATTCTTTCAGGGGAGGATTTTGTACCACTACCTACCATAATTTGCCGTGGCTGCCCCAAAGAGATACCTGTAGACAGCCCAGAGCTGGAGGAGCCTCTGAGTCATTCTATTGCAAAGCTGAATGCAGAGAATAATGGAACTTTCTACTTCAAGATTGATAATGTGAAGAGAGCAACATCACAGGTCTGTAATTTTCCTGCAAAAACAGTGATATCGTAGTCTGTGTGCAAATTGCTTACTGATCTAGGCTCTGGGTTGGGAAACAGTATACCTGGTGAAAGGAATTTGAATTTCAAGTCCCAGCCTGTCTGCATGCTTGATGTGTGATCTTGGACAAGTCTTGAGAACATTCTTTGCATTTTCTGTCTGTAAAGAACAGGGGTGAGGATCAAGTAAGACAATCTATAGCAATACATTCTCTCCAAACTCTAAAGTGTTATATAAATTCTAGCAACTATTACATAATTAATAAAATGTAGGGCTATAAAAAGCAGGACTTATTCCCTGCCTTTCCAGTCTCATTTCTTACTGTAGCATCATTTAGGGCCTTGAGCTCAGCCACATCAGTCAGTCTGTCATCACCCAGACTCTTCACACTCATACCTGTGTCATTCCCCCCTGGCCAGGTGTCCTTTTGGCCCACAAATGTACCCTCTAAGAAGTTGTCTTTCCTTCCATGCCCTGCTAACAGAGGATAGGAAGAGTCCCAGTCTGGGGGTCTGGAGACCCAGTTCTACCACAGTACCTACCCCTCATGTCCTAGGTAACCCCGGGCAGCCATTCAGACTCACTCAGGTTCTGTGGCCCCACATGTAAATTCAGCGGCTGGATGAGAAAAGTCCAAACTGCTTCCAACTCCCACAGCGTATGGCTCATCTATTCATGGACAGATTCCTAGTATAAGCCTCAAAACTGGCCTCCCTAATGATAAGCTAAAGAAAAGCGATCAAAATAGAACCAAACTCTTAGAGGTAACCAACATGCTTTATGATCTGAAGAAAAAAAAAATAAAACCTTCTCTTAAAATAGTTCATACTTTTGGCTCAGTAATTGAATTTCTAGAAATCTAAAGTAGAGTCTTTATAGACAATGACATTCATTGCAGCACTAACTATAAAAGAAAAAATTATAAACTGTCAATTGATTAGTAATGTAAAAAGAATATCAAGCATCAGTTATAAAGCATCTTTGTGAGGAGTTCTTGATGCGGTAAATTCCTTGTGTTAAAATATGCAATGAAAAAAGAGGAGGCCATCAATTGAATGTACATTCTGTTGTCAATTGTGTTATGAAAAACCACAGAAAACACTACTGAAAAGATACAAATGCCTCCAGGTGTTCATAGTGACAGCTTTAGGTGATGGCACAATGGGTTGTTTAATTTCATCTTCTAATGTCCTGGATTAGTTTTACTACTGGGAAAAAATCCTAAGGAAATATTATTAAGATAAATCAAAACTGACACTTTGACCTCTCCTACTCAGGCACTCATTCTCGTCCCAGAATCCACGACCTTTTCTACCTCATTTCACAGGCACATGACCCACGTTAGGCTACTCACAGGGTACACCGATGATGCTAATCACCATTCTAGCATCTGTGTGTGTGTGTGTGTGTGTGTGTGCATGTGTGTTCATGTTGAGGACGCCAGGGGAACAGCAGGTAATGCTGTGGATTGAAGGGAACTGACATTCCTTCACTTGCCACATCTGGAATATGTGAGACTCTCAGACTTTCTTATGAGGCAAATCTTTACTGATTTTTGCATTTAAAGAGAGCAATTTGGCTGTTCTGATGTGGTCATCCACGGAAGACCTGGTGGAAGCAGCCAAGCTACTGGAAATCCATTTACCATATGATGAGTTTGCCAAAAGCCAAAGTGCAAATGATCAATTTGCCAAATTGCTAAAGGTTTATTTTACAGATTTAGTCTTGCCTTGGCTTTCTGTACTTAGTCCTATTTGAATGCATGTCCATGTCAAGTTGGTTTTGTATTTCATATGCCAAATATTTCTTAAATCTTCTGTTTGCACATGTGAATGAATGCAATTTTGTCCTAGGCCATCTATTGTGCCCTGCCTCTGCTGCCACTGTCCCCGCTATTGTCCATATTCCTCCCTGTTTTGGGTCAGATGAATATAGCTCAAGAGTGTGTGCACATTAAGAATTTTTTTCTTTTACAAAGTACTGTTAATATCAAGGCTTATATCTATATGAGACGTCTGATGCATATCAGCAACTATTTACAATTATGCCAATTTACATTCACACTGCCTGGCTGTAAGTCATTGGTCATATGGTTTGAGTTCTATCCCTACCAACAGTGATTGAGGCTCAGTGCTTCCACACATGACCAATACCAACCATCATTGCTGTTTTTCCCCGTTGCCAAAATACTAAAAATTAAAAATGCTATTGCATTGGTTTGTTTAATGTGCATACCTTTGATTATTAATGAAGGTAAACTTTTTTTTTCCGGCTTAATGACCATTTTAACTTCCTTTTTGAAATACCTGTTCATGTCTTCTGTTTATTTTTTAGTGTTCAGCTTTACGTGCATAAGAATATTAATCCTACACCATATTTTTTCCTGTTGACTTTTTATTTGCCTTGCTTTGATTTTTGAGAATCAGTTTTTATTTTTGCCTGGACAAATTTAGACATATTTTCTTCATTTAGATTTCCTTCTTCTGATTATCACCTAAGAAAGGCCTTCCTCATTCTCGGATCTGATGAATATATATTTATATCTTTTGAGTTTATTTCTTTAATTTAAATTTTTAATGCATTTAGAATTTATTTTTCTATATGGTATTTTCTACTTGAAAAAGGACACATGAGCAGGAAGACTTCAGATAAGAATGACGACTGATAATAACAGCAACATGGGTGCATCTTAAGGCCCTAGAAGAGAACAGTTACGTTGACTTAATTCCTTCTTCTGGACATTGAATAGAGTTGAGGTTGAGGCCATCAGTTGTGGTTTATGTCACATGTTGTGTCACATATTGTTAAGTTTCTTAGGCAACATTATCTCTATCAACATTATTGTTTTAAAAATTGGATTAAGGTATATTCTGAAATGAGCAAGAAAACTTATGATCACAAATATATAGACTCTAAAATTCTCTTAGACCTTCCTCCCCATTTACACACACACACACCTGGAGTTTGAAAAGTTAATTATGAAATTTTTATTAAAAATTTAACCATGATTACCCAGCAAGACAATTCCAGAGGGGAGTTTGGGTCTTCTGTGACTCTGTTCTCATGCTCCCCTGTTCTTCCCATCAAACTTTCTCCATGCTTTTAAATCACACAAAGAGACAAGGAAGACTGCTGTGCTTTGCCATTTCAAATGAGATTACACTGTGACCCTGTAACTTCATTTTTTTAAAATAATGGCCATCTCTCCAGATCCACAGATATATTGATACATTCTGTTTGATAGGTGTATAATACTATACAGACATACAAACACACACAGTTAAATCCTAGAATTAAGTACTATATAACTTGTTCTAGAGTTGGGCCATATGAACTAACTTTTTAACATATCATTTAAAATTATTGCCCTGGCTGGTATGGCTCAGTCAACTGAGCACCTGCCTGTGAACCAAAAGGTCACTGGTTTGAGTCCCAGTCAGGGCACATGCCTAGGTTGTGGGCCACATCCCCATTTGGGGCCCTGTGAAAGGCAATCGATTGATGTGTCTCTCACACATCAATGTTTCTCCCTCTCTTTCTCCCTCCCTTCCCCTCTCTAAAAATAAATAAATAAAATCTTTAAAAAAAAAAAAAGACCAAAAAAATCATTCTCGCTAAGTATATTTTTAGAGTTTAAGATATAAAATATGGCATTTTAAAATGACTTTTTAATAACTATACTTGTCATTTTGTTGTAGTCAAAGGACTATAAAAAGCATGAGTTCAATTTTTTAATAATAAATTGTGCCTCTTCTAGAGAAAAAGAAATAAACAAATTGGGCCATAAAATATTAATTGTGGAGACAGCACTGTATAATGATTAAAACTATTGCTAGAGATTGAAATGGTTTCTAAATATAAAGAAAATTAGGTGAAGCCAATTAGAAAATCAAAATATTAGATTGACCAAAAAGTTTGTATGTTTTTTCCTGTTAAATAAAAAACACACTTTTCATTTTCACCAATAACTTCATTGATTTGGATGTTTTGAGTATGTTGGCTAGCTCCTGTGTGGTAGAACGTTGATTGTTCTCAATTACTGTCTTGATTTGATCATGATCAATTTCAACTGGTCTACTGACCATGGAGCATCATCCAATGAGAAATCTCAAGCACAAAACTTTGCAAACCACTTTTGACATGTTTGATCAATCATAGCACCTTCTCCGTACACTGCACAAATCCTTTTTTGCCTTTCAGTTGCATTTTTACCTTCCTTGAAATAATGAAGCATAACATGCTGAAAGTGTTGCTTATTTTCTACCATCTTTAATACTAAAATTGCTACACAAAAATTCACCAATTTTGATGTTTTTTTTTAAATGCATGCTGATGTGACAGCTGTCACAATACAATCTAACAAAATTGTTTTGAATGAAATTAAAGACAACTAATCACTACTAGAGCCATCTTATGGGGAAAAAAACAAATGAACTTGGGGCCAACTCAATAATTTTCCTAATCACATAATTTCACCCTCATAATGTCTATAGTGGCAATAACTCAGTATTTCTCTGATTTAAGATTCAGCAGGTCAATATGGCAGACTTAAAGAAAATGTTTATGTTTTTTTCCTACTCACCATAGATTTGATTAGAACACTTGAATGACTAATGAATTTTTCAGCTATTGAACAATAAAACTCAGAAAAGTATAAAAACAAAAATTATAGCCTGTTTTTTCTTTTCCCATTTAGAAAAAGAAATGAGACCAACCAACAGCCAAATGTTTCACACATGCATACAAACTGAAAGTCTAGTTGACAAGCACTTGTACTTTTTCTGTATAACTCTCAATTGGTCAGTGTGTAATTAAAATGTTAATATTCTCCCCTAAGACCCCTTAGGTTAAAAACAAAATATTTATTATACAACATTAATTACGTGTACTTTGTGCTCATTTATTTTCCAGGTGGTGGCTGGAACAAGATATTCTATTGAGTTCATGGCCAGGGAAACCATATGTTCCAAGGAGAGTGATAAAGAGTTGATCAAAAATTGCGAGATCAATTTACTTGGAGTGCGTAGTAATGCAGCTCTCTACTTATTCCCTATATATCTACTTGATGTTTTAAATGTATTTAAGTGATTCATGAATAACGCTTCATCTCTTTTGACTTTTGTTTTCATGGATAGGATATTCTTGACTGCAATGCTGATGTTGTTGTGGTACCTTGGGAGGATAAAATTTACCCTACTGTCAACTGTCAATCACTGGGAAAGGTATGATTCTAATTGCAGTCAGCATGGGTAAATTTTGATCATTCTGAAAAGTGCTATTTTGGGGTTAAAATTTAACCATTATTTAAATGAATCGGGAGACTATTTTTCTTTAAAGGGGAGAACACATTTCTCTGCAGAGCTCTCTTTTTTATGACTAGAAAGGAGAACAGCAGCCATCTTAATCACTCCCCGCACACTGTCAGTGCCCCGAGCTTCAGCAGGCTCTCTTAGTGAAGCGCAGGCCCTGCTGAGGAGACCTGACACGAGCTATGCAGCTTCCAGGTGTGCCTGACATGCTCCTTTGGCATCTGCCTACATCCAAGGAACTTGGGAGAAGTGCACACCTCAGACCCCGCTCCACATCTGCTGAATCCAAATCTGCATTTTAACATGATCCCCAGGGCATGCATACCCATGTTCAAGTGTGAGAAGCATTAGTTTGTCATCTTTTGTAGTTCTTAAGAGAACCTTGGGAGGTAAGTAATTCTTTTCCCAATGTCAAGAATAAGACACCAGAAATTACCAAGCTGCTGAATCCTAGCGTAATATCATTATCAAGTGCCTCTTCTGTCCCAGGCACTGCACTGAGGACTTCACATATAGTTTTCTCCTCACAACTCTATGAGGCAGTTGCTGTTGGTATTCCTGTCTTAGGAAAGAGAAAAGTGAACCTAGTGGCTCTCAGATGCAAGTCTAGGTCAAATGAGAGCTTCTACGTTCACATGATGCTGATAACTAGGGTCTGGCTTGTTTGATTCTAAAGGACATGCTCACCACTGAGGACTTCCTCCAGCCATTGAGTTCCCGCTAGCAGCAAAAGTATGGGAAGAAGTAATCCATATCTCCCACACAAGTTGCCCCTTCCCCCCCTTTTTTTTCTTAAATATATTTTGTTGATTATGCTGTTGCAGTTGTCCCATTCCCCCCCCTTTATTCCCCTCCTCTCCACATTCCCCCCCTTCCCCACTCTTTAGTTTTTGTCCATGGGTCATACACATAAGTTCTTTGGCTTCTACATTTCCTATACTATTCTTAACCTCCCCCTGTCTGTTTTCTACCTACTGTTTATCGTACTTATTCTCTATATTTTTTCCTCCTTTCTCCCCCTACCACTCCTCTGTTGATATCCCTCTGTACCTTATATAAATCCCTTTAACATTTCATATAATAAAGGCTGGCTGATGATGAACTCTTTGAGCTTGACCTTATCTGAGAAGCCCTTTATCTGCCCTTCCATTCTAAATGAAAGTTTTGCTGGATAGAGTAATCTTGTATGTAGGTCCTTGCCTTTCATGATTTGGTATACTTCTTTCCAGCCCCTTCTTGCTTGGAAGGTCTCCTTTGAGAAATCAGCTGACAGTCTCATGGGAATTCCTTTTTAGGTAACTGTCTCCTTTTCTCTTGCTGCTTCTAAGATTCTCTCCTTATTTTTAATCTTGGGAAATGTAATTATGATGTGCCTTGGTGTGTTCCTCTTTGGGTCCCGCTTCTTTGGGATTCTCTGAGCTTCCCAGACTTCCTGGAAGTCTATTTCCTTTGCCAGATTGGGGAAATTCTCATTCATTATTTGTTCAAATAAGTTTTCAATTTCTTGGTCTTCCTCTTCTCCTTCTGGCATCCCTATGATCTGGATGTTGGGCTGTTTAAATATGTCCTGGAGGTTCCTAAGCCTCTCCTCATTTTTTTTGAATTCTTGTTTCTTCCTTCTGGTCCACACCGTTGATTTGAGTCCCAGTTTCCTTCTCATTCCTATTGGTTCCCTGCACATTTCCCCTCATTTTCTTTAGCGTATCCTTCGTTTGTTCATTTGTGTCCAACTTTCTTCCAATTTTGTGAGCATCCTGATTACCAGTGTTTTGAACTGTGCATCTGATAGGTTGACTATCTCCTTGTCACTTAGTTGTAATTTTTCTGGACCTCTGTTCTGTTCTTTCATTTGGGCCATTTTTTTTTTCCCCTCAGCGTGCCTGTTACTTTAAGGGGTGGAGCCTTAGGTGTTCGCAAGTGCAGGGAAACCTATGTCGTTGTGTAGTGATGCTTCCTTTGGGGGCAGGGCCTGGGAGGGAGCAATGGTGCTTGCTCCGTTTACTGCCAGCTCCCATTCACCCCCACCCCAATAAGCTCTCCTGTGAGGCTGGGAGCCACTCTGGCCCCTGCCAAACCCTATCAGGTGCTTTCAACAGGTGGTCTGGGGCTTTTTTCCCCCCTGCGATGGTGGGTTGAGATGGGGGGCCGTGCAGTCTGCTCCGCTCCCCAGTTCCTTCTCCCTGTATATCTGCACGTGAAAGAGGGACTGCCTGGTCCACCGGTCTCGGCCCCGCTGGTTCCCACGGGCTTCTCCAGGTGCACTGGCTGCGGGCTTCGCTGAGTGCTCGGGCCGCGTTTTGACCAGGCATGCCCACAGTGAGTCCCTCCGGGCAAACTGCCATCTTGCTGCGTGCGCTCTCTGCCCGGCTTCGTCCCGCTTCCCAGTCTGGATGAACGTGTCCTCTCTAACTTCTTGGCTGTCGGACTTTCACTCGGTTAGATTCTCTATCTGTTCTGGTTGTTTGTTTTGCTTTTTAACTTGTTGTTTATCCTCTTTGGTTGTGAGTGGAGGTGGAGGTGCAGCGTGTCCACCTACGCCTCCATCTTGGCCGGAAGTCCTCTTTTGTCTGATTTACGTTTTCGCCAAGTGTAGGTATGTATATAGTCTAACACAAACATGATACAAAGGCTGCGTTTCAAGCTTGCGAACACATCCTAATGTGTTTCAGACAACAAGGTGATTGTAGATATGTGCTTCATGTGTATTCCGTTCTCAAAGCGACTTCAAGTCTTAAAAGCACTAATTGTGTTAATAGAAATAGCATCAATTAATAAATAATGGGCCATGGCTTTACATAAACATAGGCCTAGCAGGAATCCTACATATTATGTAGTTCAAACCCCCAATTATTCCAAAGGAAGAAAAAAATTCTCCATCTTAGTGGACTGTTATTAAGAACAATAATCAATATCCACAAATTATAAAATCAAAAGAAAAAATATACATTCTCATCCTTTCTACAACATTAATATAGCATTTAAAGACTTGCTACATTGTAAACCAAGATAGCATTGCCAGGTCTGAGTCCCTTCTTACTTCATTGACAGTGTGGTTTCACAATAATGCATTCATCTTAATATTTCCTGTTTAGACTTCTTTGATGAAAAGACCTCCAGGTTTTTCACCTTTCCGATCAGTACAAGTGGAGGAAACAAAGGAAGTAACAACTGTAAGTCCACCCCACACTTCCATGGCACCTGTACAAGATGAAGAGCAGGATTCAGAAAAAAACAAGGACCCATGCGGGAATGTGGCTGGGGCCATGAAAAGAAAATTAAACATGGCCTTGGCCTTGGCCATAAATATGAACATGACCAAGGCCATGGTGACCAAAGGGGACATGGTCTTGTCCATGGACATCAACAGCAACATGGCCATGGTCATGGACAACAAAGGGAACGTGACTATAATCCTGAACACCAAGGGAGGCATGGCCTTGGCCATGGACATAAACATGAGCATGGTCATGGCCATGGAAAACATAAAAATAAAGAAAAAAAGAATGGGAAGCACAATGATAGGGAAACAACGCCCTTTCCTTCCCCAGCCCAGCCAGGTGTAGCAGTTACCTTTTCTGACTTTCAGGACTTAGATCTCATTGCGGCTGCAGTGACTAATATACCACCAACTCCCACATCAAGTGATGATGCTTGGATCCCTGAAATCCAGATAGAGCCAAATAGCCTTTCATTTAACCTGATACCCAATTTTCCAGAAACAAGCTCCCCCAAATGTCCTGGACACCCTTGGAAGCCACTTAATGGAGTGAATCCAACTGTGGAAACAAAAGACTTTCATGATTTCGATCTCTCTGATGCTCTTTATTAATGTATGCAGCCATGGGGGTTTCTTTAGCACTTCATCATCCCCTTTCCCCATTGTCCAAATATCCTATTATAACACACCAAAAATCATGAAGCTTCAGAACCGCCTAGAGAGAAGGGGTGAGACACCCAATGGGGACACCAGCAGTTCCTATGGACAACATAAAACTGCATGCAGAATTCGAAACCCTTTCTGAGTCTTCCTCGCAAGTTTTCTTCACTAGCACAGAAAATCAGCACACAAATGTGCCTTGTAGCTTTACTGCAATTTACTTTTCTAATAACAAATAGGTACCTTAGAATGATGTCTATCTTAGAATGATATCGATCTTCATACAAAGTTTCTTATCATTTTGAATAAACTGTGGTGTCTGATCCCTGAACACCTGTGAAGTAAAGGAAAGTCAAGAGATGGAATGCTGAACTTCTGAATAGGGGAAAAATAGTAACAAAAACCACTAGGATTCAAGGAGGAACAAATAAGAAAGGGAGACGTAAACTAATTGACTTCCTGTTACCAAAATGGGCTAGTTATATCAAATAGTCACTCCCACTTGACAAAGTTATTCTGATAATTCTCTTTCTGAA
>PVJI01019581.1:12888-30830 GCA_004026765.1 Micronycteris hirsuta | reverse complement strand
TGAAAAGATGCTCAACATCATTAGCCATCAGAGAGATGCAAATTAAAACCACAATGAGATACCACCTCACACCAGTCAGAATGGCCATCATCAACAAAGCAACAGATAACTGTTGGAGGGGATGTGGAGAAAAGGGAACCCTACTGCACTGTTGGTGGGAATGCAGACTGGTACAGCCACTGTGGAAAACAGTATGGAATTACCTCAGAAAACTAAAAATGAAACTGCCTTTTGACTCAGCAATTCCACTACTGGGATTATACCCTAAGAATCATGAAAAACCAATTCAAAAGAACCTTTGCCCTCCAATGTTCATAGAAGCACAATTCACAATAGCCAAGTGCTGGGAACAACCTAAGTGCCCATCTACAAATGAGTGGATCAAGAAACTATGGTACATTTACACAATGGAATTCTACACAGCAGAAAGGAAGAAGGGGCTTATACCCTTTGCAACAGCATGGATGGAACTGGAGAGCATTATCCTAAATGAAGTAAGCCAGGCAGTGAGGGACAAATACTATATGATCTCACCTTTAACCGGAACATAATCAACAAAAGCAAAAAGCAAGCAAAACTTAACCAGAGACGTTGAAATTAAGAACAATTTAACAATATCCAAGGGGGTGGGAGGAGGGGACAATGGGGAGAAGGGTTTTCAGGAACCACTATAGAGGGCATATGGACAGAACCAAGGGTGGGGAGGGAGGCAGAGAAGGAGGTGGAATGGAGGGGGAGGGGAGGGGAGAGTATGCAGAAAACTGCAATTGAACAACAATAAAGTAAAATTTAAAAAAAGAATGTATTCGTGTGAGTTCTTTATATATTTTGAAAATCAAACCCTTGTCCAAGAAATCATTGGCAAATATATTTTCTGATACAGTTGGTTCCCTGTTCATTTTGCTAATGTTTTCTTTTGCCGTGCAGAAGCTTTTTAGTTTGATGTAGTCCCATTTTTTTATTCTTTCATTTCTTTCCCTTGCTATAGTGGACATATCATTGAAAATATTGTTGTGTGGAATATCTGAGATTTTCCTGCTTATGTTCTCCTCCAGGAATTTTATGGTATCATGACTTACATTTCACTCTTTTATACATCTTGAGCTTATTTTTGTGTATTGTGTAAGTTGGTGGCCTTGTTTCCTTTCTTTTGCATGTAGATATCCATATGTCCCAACACCATTTGTTGAGGAGGCTACTTTCACTCCATTTTATGCCTCGGCCCCTTTTGTCAAATATTAATTAACTATAGAGACTTGGGTTTATTTCTGGGCTCTCTATTCTGTTGCATTGATCTATTTGTCTGTTCTTATGCCAGTACCATACTGTTTTGATTACTGTGACCATGTAACATAGTTTGATGTCAGGTATGGTGATCCTTCCTATTTTGTTTCTTTCTGAAAATTTCTGTGGCTATTTGGGGTCATTTGTGGTTCCATATAAATTTTGAAATGTTTGTTTATGTCTGTGAAATATGTCATTGGTATTTTAATACAGTTTGCATTGAATCTATAAATTGCTTTGGGAAGTATGGACATTTTGATGATGTTGATTCTTCCAATCCATGAATATGGTATATGCTTCCATTTATTTATGTCTTCCTTTATTTCTTTCTTCAGTGTTGTATAGTTTTTTGAGTACAAGTCTTTTACATTCTTGGTTAGGTTTATTCCTAGGTACTTTATTTTTCTTGTTGCTATAGCAAATGGGACTTATTTTTCCTGATTTCTGTTTCTGATATTTCATTATTGGTGCACAAAAATGCCTTTAAATTCTCAATATTGACATTGCATCCTGCTGTTTTGCCAAACTCACTTATTAGATGCAGTAGGTTTTGGGTGGAGTCTATAGGGTTTTCTATGTATACAAATATATCATTTGCAAATAATGACAGTTTTACTTCCTACTTTCCAATTTGTATGCCTTTTATTTCTTCTTCCTGTCTGATTGCTGTGGCTAGAAGTTCCAATATTATGTTGAGAAGAAATGATGAAAGCTGACATCTTTGCCTTGTTCTTGACTGTAGTGGGAAAATTTTGTATTTTCCATTGAGTATGATATTAACTGTAGGTTTTTCATATATGGCCTTTACTATGCTGAGGTACGCTCCCTGTATGCCAATTAATGAGTATTTTTTTTAATCATAAATGGGCATTGTACCTTATCAAATGGTTTTTCTGCATCTATTGATATGATCATGTAACTTTTATATTTGCTTTTCTGTATGTAGTGTATTACATTTATTGATTTGTGAATATTATACCAAGCTTGCATCTCTGAGATGAATCCCACTTGATCATGGTGTATGATCTTTTTTATGTATTGCTGGATGCAGTTTGCAAGTACTTTGTTGAGGATTTTAGCATCTATGTTTATCAGCAATATTGGCCTGTAGTTTACTTTCTTTGTTGTGTCTTTGGTTTTGGCATTAGGATGATGCTGGCTTCATAAAATGTGTTTAGAAGTCTTCCTTCTTCTTGGATATTTTTGAATAGTCTGTGAAGGATAGGGGTTACCTCTTCCTTAAATGTTTTCTAAAAGACTCCTATGAAACCATCTGGTCCAGGGCTTTCATGTGCTGTGAGTTTTTTGATTACTCCTTCAATTTCATCAGCTGTTATCAGTGTGTTCAGGCTGTCTGCTTCATCTTCATTGAGTTTTGGAAGACTATATTTTCATAGAAATGTGCCCATATCGCCTAGATTTTCAAATTCCTTGGCATATTATTCTTTGTAGTAATTTCCAATAATTCTTTGTATTTCTGTGATATCAGTTGTAATCTCTCCTCTTTCATTTCTGTTTGTGTCCTCTTTTTTAAAAGATTTTATTTATTTTTAGAGAGAGGGGGAGGAAGAAAGAGGGAGAGAAACAGCAATGTACAGTTACCTCTCACGTGGCCCTCACTGGGGACCTGGCCCGCAACGCAGGCATATGCCCTGACTGGGAATCAAACTGGCGACCCTTTGAGCCCGCACTCAATCCACTGAGCTACACCAGCCAGGGCGTGTTTGGGTCCTTTTTTTTTTTGATGAGTCTGTTTAAGGCTTGTCGATTTTATTTATTTTTTCAAATAACTAGCTCCTGGATTTATTGATCCCTAGAATTGTACTTTTAGTCTCTATTTTGTTTAATTCTGCTCTGATCTTGGTTATTTCCTTCCTTCTATTTTGCTCTGGGCTGTCTTTGTTGTTGTTCCTTGAGTTCTTGTAGGTGTAGGGTTAGGTGTTTGTTTGAAATGTTTCTATCTTTCTTAGGTAGACCTGTATTGCTTAAGAAATGCACACTGAAGTATTTGGTAAAGGGGTTTGATGTTACCAACTTACTCTCAAATATTTCAGAAAAAGAAACAAAAACAAAAAAACTATGCATATGGAGAGAGAATGACAAAGCAAATGAAGCAAAATGTAAACAGCAAATCCAAGCAAATGGTATATTATTGCAACTTCTCTTTAAATCTGAAATTATCAAAATAAATATAAAAACTAATGATTATAAAAATCGATCATTTTTATTTTCTTAAAGAAACCTTTCAAAATCAACCTTTTTTTAAAAGGCAAGCTTCTTAGCAAAGATACCATGGTAGGCTTTGTTAGGCATGTATTTTTTTTTTCATTTACAGTTTACATTCAACATTATTTTGCATTAGTTTCAGCTGTATAGCATATTGGTTAGACAATACCTTACAAAATGTTCCCCCCAATATTTACAGTACCCACCTGGCACCACACATTATTAGTCATATATCATCTTTATTTTTTATTTGATTATTTTTAATATATTTTATTGATTATGCTATTACAGTTGTCCCATTTCCCCCCTTTAATCCCCTCCAGCCTGCACACCCCATCCCACCCACATTCCCTCCCTTTCATTCATGTCCATGGGTCATACATATAAGTTCTTTGGCTTCTACATTTCTTATACTATTCTTAATTTCCCCCTGTCTATTTTCTACCTACCATTTATGCTACTTATTCTCTGTACCTTTTTCCCCTCTCTCCCCCTCCCACTCCCTTGTTGATAACCCTCCATGTGATCTCCATTTCTTTGGTTCTGTTCCTGTTCTAGTTGTTTGCTTAGTTTGCTTTTGCTTTTGTTTTAGGTGTGGTTGTTAACAACTGTGAGTTTGCTGTCCTTTTACTGCTCATATTTTTTATCTTCTTTTTCTTAGATAAATCCCTTTAACATTTCATATAATAAGGGCTTGGTGATGATGAACTCCTTGAATTTGACTTTATCTGAGAAGCACTTTATCTGCCCTTCCATTCTAAATGAAAGTTTTGCTGGATAGAGTATTCTTGGATGTAGGTCCTTGCCTTTCATGACTTGGTACACTTCTTTCCAGCCCCTTCTTGCCTGTGAGGTCTCTTTTGAGAAATCAGCTGACAGTCTTATGGAAACTCCTTTGTAGGTAACTGTCCTCTTTTCTCTTGCTGCTTCTAAGATTCTCTCCTTATTTTAATTCTTGGATAATGTCATTATGATGTGCCTTGGTGTGTTCCTCCTTTGGTACAACTTCTTTGGGACTCTCTGAGCTTCCTGGACTTCCTGGAAGTCTATTTCCTTTGCTAGATTGGGGAATTTCTCCTTCATTATTTGTTCAAATAAGTTTTCAATTTCTTGCTCTTCCTCTTCTCCTTCTGGTATCCCTATAATTCAGATGTTGAGATGTTTAAAGATGTCCTGGAGGTTCCTAAGCCTCTCCTCATTTTTTTGAATTGTTGTTTCTTCATTATTTTCTGGTTGAATGTTTTTTCTTCCTTCTGGTCCACACCATTGATTTGAGTCCCAGTTTCCTTCCCATCACTATTGGTTCCCTGAACATTTTCCTTTATTTCACTTAGCATAGCCTTCAGTTTTTCATCTAATTTGTTACCAAATTCAACCAATTCTGTGAGCATCCTGATTACCAGTGTTTTGAACTGTGTATCTGATAGGTTGGCTATCCCTTCATTACTTAGCTGTAATTTTTTTGGAACTTTGATCTGTTCTTTCATTTGGGCCATTTTTTTGGTCTCCGTGTACATGATATGTATAAGGGGTGGAGCTTTAGCTGTTCTCCAGGGCGGGGCAAGCCATGTTGCTGCCTGGTGACGCTTCTGTGGAGAAGGGGTCTGAGAGGATACAATGGCACTTGCTCCACTCTCTGCTGGCTTTCAGTCACTTCCCCCACTAACCACAAGCAAAGTGGGCCATTCTGTGCTGATTCCCGGGTGGGTGGGTTTGTGTACATTTTAGGACCCTGTGGGTCTCTCCAATGAACTCTCCTGTGAGACTGGGAGTTACGCCTGCTGCTGCCTTAACCCCCACAGGTGTTTTCAATCAGTGATTTGAGGCTTTATTTCCCCGCGCTGGAGCACGGGGTTCCATGGTTTGTTTCCCTCCCTAGTTGTTCCTTTATCTGCACACGAATGTCAGACCACCGGTCCACCAGCTGCGGCCTCACTAGGTCCCGCCGGCTGCCTGGCCATGAGTCCTCTCTGTCCAGCTGCGCAGCTCCACCCCCCTACCGGTCTGGATGAATGTGTCTTCTTTAACTCCTTGGTTGTTGGACTTCCATACAGTTCAATTTTCTGTCAGTTCTGGTTGTTTTTTGTTTTTAAATTGTTGTTGTCCTTCTTTTTGTTGCACAAGGAGGCACGGTGTGTCTACATATGCCTCCATTTAGGCCGGAAGTCATATATCTTCTTTAAAATTTTTTTCTTTTATTGGTTCTGGGGAGAGGGGAAGGGAGGGAGAAAGGGAGGAGAGAAAGTCATATATTATTTATTGTAGGTAAGGTTGTAAGTTTTAGAGCTGAGGAAGAGTTATGATAAGTTTAACAGATAAGAGAAGGCTTGAGGACACTGGTTTTCTAGAAGGAAGGAAACTCACTGAGAAAATAAATTGGAGAGAACAAAAATAAGATGCTGAGGGTGGCCAAGCTTCCTTTTGCTATCTCTCTGTTATTCCAGTTTTACTCGCCTCCTCCATCTTTGACACAAAAAGCAGATGGCATCCCTGAGAGAAAGGACATTGATCAATTCTACATATGTTGTTTTTAGCTAGATGACTCCTGTTTCTGCTCAGTGGTTATGTCTTTTTCCCCCTCATCCTTGTTGACTTCAATAATTATGCTTATGTGTAGATATCCTATTATTTTACTTTGTTAACTCCAAGAAGGTAAGGCATGAGTGGTTAAAATATTTACCCTAACAGCTAGAAATAATATACAGATGGGGTCACTATGAAGTTTTCCATGATCTCACCATCCTCTAATTATCATTAGTTCTACTTTGATTTTGTTAATATATAAAAACATTTCCTGAGAAAGCAAAAGTTTCATATTTGATTATCTTGTCTTTTCTGAAATGGGGACTATCATGAAGTAGTCCCAAAAGGACTTAGAAATAAAAGTGCCTTCTCAGAACCAAATTCCTTCAATGAGAGAGGATACCAAACCTATAGCCCCAGGACTCTATACATAAGTCCTGGAGTTGGTATGCTACTAGCAAGAAATTTCTTTAAAATGTTATGCTTTATAGTAAACATTTATGCAAAATTTACATTTTGCTCCATATACAATACATTTACATTAATATCAAAATGTTTGTTTTTGCCTCAAATCTTCAAGTGAAATTGTACTCCAGAAAGATGGATGATAATTGTTCTTTGGTTGCTATGAGCCTTGGTTTTGTGTATCTTGACTTGAGAAAAATTTATGAATAACAGAAATATTCATAGTCACCTTAAAGAATGGCTCTGAGAATTCCAAGAGTTATTATTTACTAGATTGTGTCTATTGACTGAACAATACATATAACTCATATTCATTGAACATTTTCTGTGTGCCAGGTATTCTTTTAAGGGTTTTATTTTCATTAACTCATTTAATCCTCATGGCAATCCTATATGGTAGCTTTTTTTCATTATCTCTACTTTATAAATGAGAGAACTGAGACACAGACAGAGAAGTTACTACCATTAATACCATAATGTTCAAGCTGGGTTACTAGCTCCAGAGCCTGTACTTTTAGCCCCAACACCACTGTACCTCCATTTAATGCCTTGAATCACAGGTGCAGCATAAGGACTAAAACTCATTGTTTGCAGCTCAGAAACCTGACTCAACAGCCCACTGAGAGTGGATCTGTCTCTCCAGGGCAGCTTTTCATCAACTCAGTATATCCAAAAAGGGAATTTATTAATGCACTTTTGTAAATCAGAATCATAGGGATGGAGATTATTGAGCCTCTCTGGCTAGCATAATCTCTTCCTGTAGGCAGCCATCCACAGGAGGCCAAACCACAGCCACAGCCACAGCCAACAAAGGGAGTTGATGAGTTCAGGGTTGCATGGTATTGGGGCAAGATTGTCTGATATGCATGCATCACTCAGACTAAAGAAATGTGCTCCATCAAAAAAAATTGCTCAAGTTTCTCTTATGGAGAAGGATGCTAGAAATGCTAACACAAGTTTTTTCCTGGTAAAACCAGGACTGATTTTGAGAACACAAGAACCCATTTGATACAGTTCACCCAGAATTGGAATCTACAATGAGTACCTGTGCACATCAATCCATATTCCATCTGCATCTTTTAATATTTCCTTATGCTGAGATGTTAAGTAAAAATGTTATAACATTCAAAATTTAGTTGCATTTCTATTTATGAAATCTTCCATAATCACTACACAAGTTATGTCTTTTCTTGTCCCCAAGTCTTAGTTTATGCTGTTCTTTCTTTCTAGATTGCTATTTCCACCAATTTTTTCTCATCAAAACCCTCTCCATTCTTTTATGTTCAGTTCTTATGTCACTGTTCTGATGTACGTGATTGCCCACTCCTACTCACTCCTTCCCCCCCACACACACACATACACACAGAAGAAAATTACAGTAGTTCCCTTTTTATCTGCAGGGAAAATGTTCTAATACCCCACCCCACTGGATGTCTGAAATAGCAGATAATGCCAAACCCTATCTATACTATGTTTATACTTATACAGTCATACCTTCTACTTTAAAGGAAGCACTTTGCAGCTTCTCTTTGGCATATCTAAATTGCCAGCATTGCTAGTCTTCAGCTTTGGAGCCATTATTAAGTAAAATAAGGCTTACTTGAACACAAGCACTGCAATACCACAATAGTCAATGTGTTAACCAAGACTGCTACTAAGTGACTAATGGGTGGTAGCATATACCATGTGGACAAAGGGATGATTCACATCCTGGGTGGGACAGAGTAAGACAGTGTGAGATTTCATCATGCTACTCAGAACAGCACACAATTTAAAACTTATTAGTTGTTTATTCTGGAATTTTAAAAAGATTTCATTTATGTATTTTTAGAGAGCGGGGAAGAGAAAGAGAGGGAGAGAAACATCAATGTGTGGTTGCCTCTCACCCGCCCCCTGCTAGGGACCTGGCCCACAACCCAGGCATATGCCCTGACTGGGAATCAATGGGCGCCACTTTGGTTCACAGGCCAGCACTCAATCCACTGAGCTATACCAGCCAGGGCTGGAGTTTTTAATTTAACATCTTTGGGCTGTGGTTGGCCATGGGTAACTGAAACTGTGGAAAGCGAAACTGTGGATAACGGGACCAGGTGCTACTGTATAATGATTATTTCATTCTCTATTATACTGTATTTTCTTGTTTGTATTCCTATTATAGATTTACCACCTCATTCCAGGATTCCCATGCTAGTCTGCCTTGATCTTGAATGTAGAATCTGAAAAGAAACAAATTTTTGGTGTATGTTTGACATGATTGAACTCTTGTTATATAATTGTGACATTCTGGCTTAGGTCTCAAAAACCCGTCAATGAGAATAAGCACAATCCAGTACATAGCTATTTAGTGCCTACTACTTGCCTGAATGCAAGGGTCTATATTGGAGGGACAGTGATAAGTAAGATAGTCAAGGTCCCTGACCTCATAGACCTTACAGTCTAGCAGAAAATACACATAAAGAAACAAGCAGTCAAATCATCTTGTATTTTCAGAAAACAACACATATGTACACATATAAGTGGGTATCATATTTTACATTGGTTTCAGTTTTTCTTTTATTTTTATTGTTAAATAATCAGTTATTATTATTTTGTTACAGACCAAGATGATTTATAGGACATAAATTATATGGTATAGTTCTATAAATGTAGTTTTGACAATATTTCCAAAATAATCAACTTTTTTAAAATATTAAGGATATTTTTATTTATTTCAGAATGGGTAAATGTAACCATATGCAATGGAAGATATCATAGAAAAGTAATTAATTATGTATATTAAATGTTTTAAATAACAGTAACTTTCAATAATGATTAAATTCAATCACTAATTCCAAGAGAGTCAATTACTATGAAAAAGAGGCCAATGTGACGGGCAATCATTTCAGACTGACAGACTCTTATCTTAGTTTCTGTGATGTGTCTGGACTATAGTAAGCACTGTGGATATAATGAGATGGAGGGTATCCCTGCATTTGAACATCACACATTTAAAGTGCATCAGACCAAGGGACCGATCCACTTCTTGTGAACTGGTTGGGCAGCCCAAAAAAGTTAAACTCCCAGAGCTGCAAAACCACAGAGGCAAATCAGCATTCCCAAAGTGGTTGTATTGTGGGGCTCAACAAATGATACTTACCCCTAGGGGACAATATAGCAACTAGAACCAAGATTCAACATTTTTATTCTCCAGTTGAAAGAACAATTTTTGCCTTTATAAATCTCTATAATCCTCTAAAGTCTTATTTATTTATCATTTACTTGTGAATGTATAAGACTAAGTTGATATTCTTTGCTCTTTGTCAGCATTTTCAGTGCTCTAAACTGAAAGAAAGCCTGTGTTTGGCATGAATAGTTTTGACTCACTCCTCTTCACTACCTACAACGTTGTCTTCTCCCATCTATCTCATAAGACAAGACAGATTTGGTCAGTAAGAAATAATATATTTAGGCATCTTGGTTTCTATAGAGTAAGCATTTTCATTTATCCCCTAAACAGTTCACTCTTTTGGTTTGCCTATAATGGTAGTTGATTGATTTTTTAAAAATTTTAATTGTAAAATAAAATATAGATACAAAAAAATTCCCATCACATATGGAATTGTACCCTTGTAACCACCACCCCTGTCAAAAAAGGAAACTTTACCAGCCATCCTAGAAGCTTCTGAATTCCCTGCTCCCAATCCCAACTCATCTCTCACCCCAAAATAACATCTTGACTTGCTTTTTTTATTGTTTTGTCACCCAAGGGGGCATTTCTATGTACTTTAGTCCAATGTTGCCTATTACAAAGTTGAAGTTTCTTAATTGACAATTTCCTTCTCCATCTCTTTGATGATGATGATGATGATGATGATTATATCTATTGAAGAACTGGGAATGTTTGACCTGTAGAATTTCCCACAGTTTGGATTTTGTTAATTGAAGGTGCAATTGTAGTGCAGTTCAGCGTATTTCTCTGTCCTCAGTATTCCTACAAATTGGCAGGTAGATCCAGAGGCTTGATCAGAATCATGTTCAATCTCTTTGGCAAGACTATGTAAATAGGTGGCGTTCTATTCTTTCATTGGTAAAGTCACATAACATCTGATGGTCTCCCTTTTAATGATATTAGCAACTGTCAATGTTCGATATCTGGATATGCTAATACACTGGGAGGCTGTAAACTGGTGATTTTTCTAATTCTATTATTTCTTATTTTTATTAGTTAATACACTTTTACAAAAAGACATTACCTCTCCTTTATAATTGTTGCTAAGAGAGCTCATGTAGAAAAGACAGAATAAGTGATGTTTTCTTTTCTCTGTATTATCACCTAATGGTGCCCAATTCACCAGTGTGAGCCTTTTTTTTTTTTTTTTTTGATGTCTCTGATTTTTTTCAACCTCAATTCTCTTTTATTCTCAGGATCTTGGTTTAGGGTTTTCTACCAAACTCTTCTGTATTTCACATTGGCTTGTGTTAAAGTCTTTATTGCTAATTTAAGCATCTTCTTTTGTTTAAAGTTTGGTGTCCAGATGAACACCATCAGAATCACTGGGGAACTTGTTAGAAATACAATCAACAAAACAAACAAGCAGGCAAAATATAACCAGAAACACTGAAATTAAGAACAAACTGACAATAACCAGAGGGGAGGTGGGAGGGGATAATGGAGGGAAAAGGGGGGAGGGTTTTCAGGAACAACTATAAAAGACACAGGGACAAAACCAAGGGGGTGTGGAATCAGGGGAGGGAGGCGGGGATGGCTGGGGTGAGGGGGAGAGGTGGGGGGAAAAGGCAGACAACTCTACTTGAGCAACAATAAAATAAAAAAAATAAATACAGACTTTTAGATCCCATTCAAGGCTACTGAATCAAATACTCTGGGGAAGAGACCCAGAAATGTGTGTTTCTTTTAAATCCCTCCAGGTTATTCTGATGAAACCTAAAGTTTGAGTACCATGGCTTAGTGAACAAACTTTGTAGAGTCTTACTTAAATGTATTGCTATAGCTCTAGCCATTGCAAAGATCTGTTAACATTGGAATAAAGATTGATTTTCCTCCTATACATTTTGTCAAATGTGTGTTGCAGTTGACAATTGCTCTGGGAATGACATCTCTGGTACTTTTAATGGGGTCACAGCTTCTGTTTTATTTGACCTGAGAGCTGGGAGACCTGATATTTTCTGCTAAGATAAACATAATAATGTATTACTTTGTAGTTTCTAGGCAGTTAGTAGTGTTCAGTGAATATTTATTGTGTCTGCTTAGAGCCAGCATATACTAAGACACATCCCCTACCTTTAATAATTTAGAGAAAAGGTGTTTGAGAGCCTAGTGTAAGGATCCTCAAGAAAGCAACTTCTACCAAGGTAAGAACTTGGCTATGGATTACTTCAGTCAGTGTGGGTCAAGATTGCACTTGGAATTCCTGAGGTCTCTTAATAAGGCCATATCCATCTTCACTAAGAGTTCATGCACTCTTGATGCTCTACTAGCCCAGCCATGGACTGTGAACGACATTATGAGCCAATCTGTTAATTTGTGATCAAAGAGAAACAAGACTTGAGGTTTAGATCAGAATCTTATGAATGGGCTTAAAAATTCCAATGAACACAATGTTAAGCCTGAAGTGGAGAAAGTGAATCCATCTCTAACATTTGTGGGATTTTGGATAAAAGGATCAATGAGTCCCTAGACCTGTGGCCAGTCTCTTTCTTGTCATCTTCAATGTAGCCATGCTGTGAGGAAACATGCACACACCTATGTGAACACAAGACAATCCAGATTCTATGTGCTACTTCCATCTATAGCATTATTGTCAGCACTCCTATAGTATATCTGTCTTTGCAAAGGCAAACCCAAGGGAACGGATTACACAGGTCTTGAGAACCAGCTAGAGATAATCTAGGCAGGGAATCTCAGGGTTCCAGTTACCCATGTTCTGGAAGAGGGATCGCAGACTCTGGATGAGCACATGTCCTTGAATTCATGGAATTCTTATCATATGAAGAGAGGTCAAGATAGAGAAAAGACAAAGTAGTTCTTTCTAAGGAGCAGGGTACAGGTTACCTATGTCTAACTGCGGTACTGGAGGAAGATGGTAGAGGTGAAGTGTGCTCATAAGTTCGTGGTTCACTGAGGACACACATACTTTCAAAGCTTTTTGGGTGGATTTTTGGTCCTGAATCTGGTCACTATGCCTGGTAAAAGTTGTCATTGAAGATATCAACAAAGATACTAGCTCTGGTTTACATTTGGACTTTCAAAAAAAGACTCATATGTAAAATCAGAAATGAAAGAGGTGACATAACAACTGACACCACAGAAAAACAAAGGATCATAAAAGACTATTATGAACAATTATATGTCAACTAATTGACTAGCCTACAAGAAATAAATTCCACTTCTGGCCAAGATGGAGGCGTAGGTGGACACACTGTGCCTCCTCGCACAACCAAAAGAGGGAAAAAAGCAATTTAGAGGGCAAGGGCAACCAGACCTGACAGAAAACTGAACTGAGTGGAAGTCCAACAACCAAGGAGTTAAAGAAGACACGTTCATACAGACCGGTAGGTGGGGCGGAGCCGGGTGGAGAGCGCTCAGAGATGTGGTGTGTGGAGCAGTGCCGGCAGCCCTGCAGCCGCCTGGAGCAGCCCATGGTGGGCATGCCTGGCCAAAGCGCAGCAGGCACACACTGCGAAACGAGGGCTGAGACTGGTGGACCGGGCGGACCCTCATTAGTACACGGATAAACTGGGAGGAAAAGCTGGGGGCAGAACAGACTGCTTGGCCCACCAATGCAGGGAAATAAAGCTTCAAATCACAGATTGAAAACACTATGGGGGTTGAGGCGGCAGCGGAAGTAACACCAGCCTCACAGGAGAGTCCATTGGGGAGGCCCACGGGGACTCAGAACTGTGAAGGCTCGCCCACTCACCACGGAGCCAGCAAAGAGGGGAGCAACTTGCTTGTGGGCAGCTGGGGAGGTGCAGAGAGTGGAGCAAGTGCCATTGTTCTCTCAGGCCCCGCCCCCACAGCATCACAACACAACCACGTAGGTTACCCCGCCCTGGTGAACACCTAAAGCTCCGCCCCTAAAAGTAACAGGCACACCGAGGGAAAGAAAAAAAGGCCCAAATGAGAGAGAAAAAAATGGCGGCAAGATAGGGGGGAGCAGAGTCCACTTCATCCTCTCCACAAATGAAACACCTAGCTGATTTTCTGAGGAACAGAGCAAACACCCAACAGTATTCCAGCATATATGAAGACTGGTGACCAAGATTACAGGGGAAATTGAACGATCAGACGCCTGACACAGACAGGAGGACCAGGGGAGCAGGCACAGCCAGACACTTTTAAAGCCAACCAGTAGAAATTTTTTGTTTGTTTGTTTGTTTGTTTTCCCCACCCTCCTTCCTATCTATCCTTCTTTATCTTTTTAATTCCTTCATCCTTTCTTTCATTTAGTATTCCTAGTCTTCTCATCTTTTTATATCTTATTTTTTTATTTTTATTTTTTATATTTTTTACTTTTTTAAGTTTTTTTATTATTTTTTTCTTCTTCTTTCCACTTTCTTCTTTATCCACAGGTGAGACATTAAAACCTGGAGTTGTGAAAAGAACAGAGCTAGACCCAGACAAGGGTCAGCCCTAAAAACAGACAGTGACACAAAATTAACTTCGCTACTCCAGAGAACTTGACAGATCAATTTAAGATACAGAGGCTAGCAAGAAGAGTCTCACAAACAATAGGAAGACAAAGAAACAAGTCCCCAGCTGACTTCTCAATGGAAACATTTCAAGCCAGAAGAGAATGGCAAAAAATATTCCAAGTAATGAGAACCAGAGGCCTGCAACCAACACTACTCTACGCAGCAAGGCTCTCAATCAAGATAGATGGCCAAATAAGGAGCTTCCCAGACAAAAGAATTCTAAAACAATACACCTCCACCAAACCAGCTCTGCAAGAGATGCTAAAGGGACTGATTTAAGGAAAGGAAGGGAAAGAGAGAGAGAGAGGAACACAGGTACCAAAAAAATGGCAATGAATAAGTACCTATCAATAATAATCTTAAACGTAAATGGATTAAATGCTCCAATCAAAAGACATAGAATAGCTGAATGGATAAGAAAGCATGATCCACATATATGCTGCCTACAAGAGACTCACCTCAGGACAAAAGACTTACACAGACTGAAAGTGAAGGGCTAGAAACAAGTTTTCCAAGCAAAAGGACAGGGAAAAAAAGTTGGGGTAGCAATACTCATATGACAAAAAATAGACTTCAAAAAAAGGGCCATAAAGATAGACCCAGAAGGACACTTCATAATATCAAGGGAAGAATCTACGAAGAAGACATAAACATTGAAAATATGTATGGACCCAACATAGGAGCACCCAAATACATAAAGAATATCTTGGAGGACTTCAAGAAAGATATCGACAGCAACACAATTATAGTAGGGGACTTCAACACCCACTGTCAAAAATTGACAGATCTTCCAAACAAAATATCAGCAAAGATATTTTGGCATTGAATAATGCCCTAGAAGAAATGTACTTAACTGAAATATATATATAGTCTTTCACCCCACAGAAGCTAAATACACATTCTTTTCAAATGCACATGGAACATTTTCAAAAATAGACCATATGATAGGACACAAAACAAGCCTCAAAAAATTCAAGAAAATTGAAATAATACCAAGTATTTTCTCTGACCACAAGGGACTGAAATTAGAAACCAACCCAAAGGAAAAAAGCCCCAAAACACTCAAAATCATGGAGACTGAATAGCATGCTATTAAACAATAAATGGGTCAAGGCGAGATTAGGGAAGAAATCAAAAAGTTCCTTGAAACAAATGAAAATGAACTAACAACAACCCAAAACTTATGAGACACAGTGAAGGCAGTCCTGAGAGGGAAGTTAATAGCAATACAGGGCTACCTAAAAAAAATAGAAACATTTCAAACAAACAACTTAACCCTATGCCTACAACAACTTGAGGAACAACAACAAAGGCAACCCAAAACAAGTAGAAGGAAGGAAATAACCAAGATCAGAGCAGAATTAAACAACATAGAGACTAAAAGCACAATTCTAAGGATCAATGAATCCAGGAGCTGGTTCTTTGAAAAGATAAACAAAATCAACAAGCCTTTAAGAAGACTCATCAAGAAAAAAAGAGACAGGACCCAAATAAACTCAATCAGAAATGAAAGAGGACATATTACAACTGACGCCAAAGAAATACAAAGAATTGCAAGACACTACTATGAAGAACTGTATGCCAAGAAATATGAAAACCTAGGAGAAATGGACAAATTTTTAGAAAAATATAACCTTCCAAAACTCAATAAAGAAGAAGCAGAAAGCCTGAACCGACCAGTAGCGGCGGATGAAATTGAAGCAGTAATCAAAAAACTCCCAACACACCAAAGCCCTGGACCAGATGGTGTCACAGGAGAATTCTACAAAGCATTTAAGGAAGAGCTAACCCCTATCCTTCACAGACTACTCCAAAAAATCCAAAATGATGGAAAACTCCCAGACTCTTTTTATGAAGCCAGCATCATCCTAATGCCAAAACCAGAAAAAGACACAACAAAGAAAGAAAACTTCAGGCCAATATCACTGATGAACATTGACGCTAAAATCCTCAACAAAATATTAGCAAACCGCATCCAGCAATACATTAAAAAGATCATACACCATGACGAAGTGGGATTCATCCCAGGGATGCAAGGATGGTACAATATTTGCAAAACAATAAACATAGTACAGCACATAAACAAAAGCAAAGACAAAAATCACATGATCATATCAATAGATGCAGAAAAAGTATTCAATAAGGTACAGCATCCATTTATGATAAAGACACTTAGCAAAGTGGGAATACAAGGAGCATTCCTCAACATAATAAAGGCCATATATGAGAAACCTACAGCCATCATTATACCCTAAACAAAAACTAAACTCTTTCCCACTAAGACAAGGAACAAGGCAAGGTTGTCCACTATCACCACTTCTATTCAACATAGTACTGGAAGTTTTAGCCACAGCAATCAGACAAGAAAAGGAAATAAAAGGCATCGAAATTGGAAAGGAGGAAACAATACTGTTCTTGTTTGTAGATGACATGATAGTATACTTAGAAAATCCTATAGACTCCACCAAAAAACTACTCAACTTAATAATTGAATTTGGCAAAGCAGCGGGTTACTAAGTCAACATCCAGAAATCATAGGCATTTTGTATACCAACAGTGAAACAGCAGAAACAGAAATAAGGGAAAAATCCAATTTGATATAGCAACAACAAAAAAAATACCTGGGAATAAACCCAACCAAGGAGGTAAAAGACCTGTACTCAGAAAACTACACAACACTGAAGAAAGAAATCATGGAAGACGCTAACAAATGGAAACATATACCATGCTCATGGATTGGAAGAATCAATGTCATCAGAATGTCCATACTACCCAAAGCAATTTATAGATTCAATGCAATCCCTATCAAAGCACCAATGGCATATTTCACAGACATAGAACAAACACTTCAAAAATTTATATGGAACCATAAATGACCCAGAATATCAGCTGCAATTTTGAGAAAGAAGAGCAAAGCAGGAGGGATCACAATTCCTGATATCAAACTGTATTACAAGGCCACTGTAATCGAAACAGCTTGATACTGGCATAAAAACAGACAGAAATACCAGTGGAACAGAATAGAGAGCCCAGAAAAAAACCCAAGTCTCTATGGGCAATTAATCTTCGACAAAGTGAGCAGAAGCATGAAATGGAATAAAAATAGCCTCTTCAACAAATGGTGTTGGGAAATCTGGACAGCTACCTGCAAAAAAATGAAACTCGAGCACCAACTTACAGCATACACAAAAATAAAGTCAAGGTGGATAAAAGACTTAAATATAAGTCGTGACAACATAAAAGACCTAGAGGAAAACTTTGGTAGGAAAATCTCAGACATTCCATGGAGCAACATCTTCAATGATATGTGCCCTAGAGCAAGGGACATAAAGGAAAGAATAAACGAATGGGACCTTATCAAAATAAAGAGCTTCTGTGGGGTTAAAGAAAACAGTATTAAAAGAAAAAGAGAACCAACAGTATGGGAAAACATATTTGCCAATGATACCTCGGACAAGGGTTTGATCTCCAAAATATATAAAGAACTCATACGACTCCACTCCAGGAAGACAAAAATCCCAATGAAAAAATGGGCACAGGACATGAACAGACACTTCTCAAAACAGGACATACAGAGGGCCCAGAGACATATGAAAAGATGCTCAACATCATTAGCCATCAGAGAGATGCAAATTAAAACCACAATGAGATACCACCTCACACCAGTCAGAATGGCCATCATCAACAAAGCAACAGATAACTGTTGGAGGGGATGTGGAGAAAAGGGAACCCTACTGCACTGTTGGTGG